>PVIH01005907.1:0-85624 GCA_004025045.1 Sigmodon hispidus
AAAAAAAAAAAAAAAAAAAAAAAAAAAAAAAAAAAAAAAAAAAAAAAAAAAAAAAAAAAAAAAGAAAATGAAGGCCAGAAGCTCCAGTGCTCAGGTACTTTTCCCGAGAGCATGAATGTATGGTGCCAAAGTCAGGCTCATGACCCAACTCAGTCACCAAAAATGTTCCTATAGTTAGCCAAGTCTGGTGGGGCATGCCTTTAATCTCAGCACTTTGGAGACAGAGTTTGAATTTAAATTTCTGACTATTGCAACCAGGATTAATTACTAACTTTGATTTTCTTTCTTTTTTATTGTTTTTTGAAAATCAACATCAAATTTTATATAAAAAAGCAAAGCATTCAGAACAGCTTTTTAAAAAAACATACAGTAATAAAACTTTTCTTTTCTCTAAAATACATGAATCATAAAAAATAAAATCTAAAGCTCCTCAAGTCAGGTTGGGCTCAGCTATAGATGAAGAAAGCACAGTAAGTCACAGCTTATGCCCAATGATGCACTATGGCCACCACAAATTTCTGCTAAGCAACCCTTCTACAGTCAAATCAGAAGTTTTTTCTTTTTTTGTGTGTACGTGTGTGTATTTGTGTGTGTGTATGTGTTTAAATGACTTTATTCACCCATCATCTTCCAATGAAATAAGAATGTTTTTGCTTAAAGTCCACTAATGAATGAGTATATGCTCTGCTTATCCTTCTGGGTTTGTAAGACCACTTTCAGGAGGATAGTCTCCAAATCCATCCATTTGCCTGTGAATTTTAGGATATCATTTTTTTCTTACTGCTGAGTAGTACTCCATTTGCAGATGTACCACAGGTTTTTAATCCATTGTTCAGTTTAGGGGCATCTAGGTTGTTTCCATGTTTTTGCTATTATGAATAATGCTGCTATGAAGATAGTTGAGCTAATGCTTTTGGGGTGTTAATGTGCGTCTTTAGGGTATATGCCCAACAATGGTATTGCTGGATCCTTGGGGAGATTGATTTCCAGTTTTCTGAGAGATTGCCATACTGCCTTCCAGAGTAGCTGAACCAGTTTACACTCCCACCAACAATGGAGGAGTGTTCCCCTTGCTCCACATTCTCTAAAGCATAGGCTATCATCTGTGTTTTTGATCTTAGCCATTCCGAGGGGTGAAAGGTGGTATCTTAAAGTTGTTTTGATTTGTATTTTTCTGATGGCTAAAGATGTTGAACATTTTTTTTTCAAGTGCCTTTCAGCCATTTGTAATTTTAATGAGACTTCTCTTTTTATTTCTGAATCCCATTTTTTGATTGGGTTATTCAGGGTTTTTGGCTCTAGCTTCTTGAGTTCTCTATATATTTTAGAGGTGAGTCTTCTGTCAATTGTAGGGTTGGTGAAAATCTTTTCACATTCTGTAGGCTGTCATTTTGTTTTAATGACTGTGTCCTTGGCCTTACAGAAACAGTTTCAGGAGGTTCTACTTACTGATTGTTGTTCTTAGTGTATATGCCACTGGTGTTATATTTTGGAAGTGGTCACCTGTGCCAATGCATTGGAGGGTATTTCTCACTTTCTTTTCTATCAAGTTCAGTGTAGCTGGTTTTATGCTGAGGTCTTTGATCCACTTAGATTCGAGTTTTGTGCAGGATGATAGGCTTGAATCTATTTGCATTTGTCTACACACTGTCATCCAGTTATGCCAATACCATTTGTTGAAGATACTTTTTTATGTTAAATATTTTTGACCTCTTTGTCAAAAATCAGGTGTTCATAGGTATGTGAGTGAATATCTGGGTCTTCAATTTGATTGCATTGATCCACAAGTCTGTTTTTATGCCAGTACCAGGCTATTTTTATTACTCTAGCTCTATAGTATAACTTGAAGTCAGGAATGGTAATGCCTCCTGAATTTCTTTTGTTGAGCAAAATTGTTTTGGCAATTCTGGCTTTCTTGTTATTTCAAATGAAGTTGAGTGTTTTTCTTTCAAGGTCTGTAAAAAATTGTGTTGGGATTTTGATGGGAATTGCATTGAATATGAAGATTGATTTTGGTAAGATTGCCATTTTTACTATGTTGATCCTACCTATTCAGGAACATCGGAGATCTTTCTATTTTCTGGTATCCTCTTCAATTTCTCTCTTCAGTGATTTAAAATTTTTGTCAAATAGATCTGTTACTTCTTTGGTAATAGTTTCACCAAGGTATTTAATGCTATTTGCAGCTATTATGAAGTGTGATGTTTCCCTTATTTCTTTTTTGGCCCTTTTATCTTTAGTGTATAGGAAGGCTACTGATTTTTTTTTTTTTTTTGAGTGAATCTTGTATCCTGCTACATTGCTGAAGGTGTTATCAGCTGTAGAAGTTCCCTGGTAGAATTTTGTGGGTCACTTGTGTATACAATCATATTATCTGCAAATAGAGATAGTTTCACTTCTTCTTTCAAGAAGTATATTGAATAGATAAGGGGAGAGGGGACAGCCTTGTCTAGTTCCTGATTTTAGTGGGATTGCTTTGAGTTTCTCTCCATTTAGTTTGATGTTAGCCATTGGCTTCTTGTAAATTGTCTTTATCGTACTTAGGAATTTTCCTTGTATTCCTGATCTCTCCAGGACTTTTATCATAAAGGAGTGTTGGACTTTGTCAAAGGGGTTTTCAGTATCTAAGGAGATGATCATGTGGTTTTTTTCCTTCAATTTTTTTATATAATAGATGACATTTATAGTTTTTTGTATGTTGTACCATTCCTGCATTTCTGGGATGAAACCTAACTGATCTTGGTGGATGACTTTTTTTATATGTTGTCAGAATCAATTTGCCAGAATTTTGTTGAGTGTTTTTGCATCAACATTCATGAGGAAAGTTGGTCTATAGTTCTTTTTCTTAGTTGCATCTTTGAGTTGTTTGGATATCAGGGTGTCTGTGGCCTTATAAAAAGAGTTTGGCACAGCATTCCTTCCATTTCCACTGTATGGAACAGTTTGTTGATTATTGGTATTAGTTTTTCTTTGAATGTCTGGTAGAATTCTGCAGTAAAACTATCTGGTCTAGGACTTTTTTATTTGGGAGACTTTTAATAACAGCTTCAGTTTCCTTTGGTGTTATAGGTCTGTTTAGGTCTTTAATCTGTCCTTGATTTTGGTAATTGGTACTTGTCCAGAAGGCTGTCCATTTCTTTTAGGTTTTTCCATTTTAGTAGAGTATAGATTTTTAAAGTATGACCTGATAATTCTCTGCATTTCCTGGGTGTCTGTTGTTATGTCTCCCTTTTCATTTCTGATTCTATTAGTTTGGTTACTCTCTGCCTTTTGGTTAGTTTGGATAAGGATTTGTCTATTTTGTTGACTTTCTCAAAGAACCAACTTTTTGATTCATTGATTTTTTTTTGTATTGTTTTCTTTGTTTCTATTGTACTGATTTTAGTCCTAAGTTTGATTATTTCCTGCCATCTACTTCTTCTAGGCAAGTTTGCTTTTAATTGTTCTAAAACCTTCATTTGTACTGTTAAGTCTCTTGTGTGAGATTTCTCTTGATTTTTCATATGGGTATCTAGTGCTATGAATTTTCCTCTTAACACTGCTTTCATTGTGTTCCATAAGTTGGGTGTTGTGCATTCATTTTCACTAAATTCTAGGAAGTCTATGATTTCTTTCTTAACCTCTTTCCTGAACCAGCGATGGTTCAATGTAGAGATGTTCAGTTTTTGTGAGTTTATACACTTTCTGTAATTTTTGTTGTTGTTGAATTCTAACTTCAGGCCATGATGGCATGACATGATACAAGGGATTATTCCTATATTTTTGTATCCATTGATACTTGCTATATGACCAACTATGTGGTCAATTTTAGAGAAAATTCATGTGGTCCTGAGAAATATGTATGTTCTTTTGTGTTTGGGTGGAAGCTTTTATAAATATCTATTAAGTCCATTTGCTTCATAACATCTGGTAGACCCCTTATTTCTTTGTTGAGTCTTTGTCTGGTTGACCTATCCAAGGGTGAAAGTGGAGTATTGAAGTCTCCCACTGTTACAGTGTGACATTTAATGTAGAGTTTAAGCTTTAGTAGTATTTCTTTTACATATGAAGGTGCCTTTATATTAGGGGCATAAATAGTCAGGATTGAGATCACATCTAGATTGATTTTTTTCCTGAGATGAATAAGTAATGTCCGTCCTGGTCTCTTTTAATTGATTTTAGTTTGAAGTCTACTTTGTTGGCTATTAGGATGGCAACACCAGCTTGTTTCTTGGGGCCATTTGATTGGAAAATCTCTCCTCAACTCTTTAATCTGAGCCTGTTTTTGTCTTTGAAGTTGAGGTGTGTTTCTTGTATACAGCAGAAAATGGCTTCTTTTTTTGTATCCATCGTGTTAGTGTGTGCCTTTTTATAAGTGAATTGAGTCCATTGATATTAAGGGATATTAATGACCACTGATTGTTATTTCCTGCTATTTTTGATTGTAGCTTTTGTGTATTTCCTTTCTTTATGCTTTTCTTCAGTGGGATTATCAGTTATTTGTGCTTTCATGGGTGTATCTGGGTTTCTTAGGTTGGAGTTTTCTCTCTAGTGCTTTCTGTAATGCCAGATTTGTGAATAGGTATTGTTTCAACTTGTCTTTGTTGTGAAATATCTTGCTTACTCCACCTATGGTGATTTGTAGTTTTGCTGGGTATACTAGTCTGTTTTGGCAGCCATGCTCCTTTAATGTTTGTATAACTTCTGACCAGGACCTTCTTACTTTCATTGTTTCCATTGAATAGTCTGGCATTATTCTGATGGTTCTGCCTTTATAGGTAAGTTGGCACTTTTCTTTTGCAGCTCTTAATATTTTTCTTTTTTCTATATATTTTGTGGCTTAATTATTATGTTGCAACCAGACTTTTTTGGGGTCTAATCTATTTGGTGTTCTGTATGATTTTTGTATTTTTATATGCATTTCCTTCTTTAGGTTGAGAAAATATTCTTCTATGATTTTATTGAATACATTATCTGTGCCTTTGAGCTGGTATTATTTTCCTTCTACTTCTATTATTAGCAGGTTTGGTCTTTTCATGGTATCCCAAATTTCCTGAACGTTTTGTGTTATGGCTTTTTGGTTTTGGTGATTTATTTGAGTGATTTATCTATTTCTGTTATTGACTCTTCCACTCCAGAAATTCTCTTTTCCATCTCTTGGATTCTGTTGGTTTTGCTTGTATCTCTAGTTCCAGATCTATTCTTCAGTTTCTTTATTTTATTTTTTGCCTCATTTTGTGCCTTCTTTATTGTTTCAATTTCAATTTTTAGTTCCTGGAATGATTCGTTTGTTAGATTTCTCTTTCTTGGTTTTCTTTCAATAATTTGTTGATCTCTTCCAATTTTTTATTTGTATTTTCTTCTATTTCTTTAAGGGACTTTCTTATATCCTCTTTTGAGGCTTCTATAATCTTCATGAAAGTGTTTGTATTGTTGTTTCCTTCTATTTCCTCTTCATTGCTCTGTTCAGTTCTTGGTGTTGTAGAGTCATCAGCTTCTTCTGGTGGTGCCTTGTTGTTCTTTATAATGTGTTATATTCTTGCACTGGCATCTGCCCATTGCTTTTTTGGTTCACTCTTAATCTGGTCTTAATGGAATCTTAGTCATTTGTGGTTACAGGGGTTGTGTGTCTACTGTCTCCTCTGGACATGGAGTCTGAACAATTTCTTACTCTGGTCAGGCAATGGGATTCTCACTGTCTGAAAACATCTGATTCCCTCTCTGCCCATGATATCACAGGGTCAAGCTGTTCAGAGAGACATCTGTCTGTCTGTGATGACACAGCCTGCCTCCTGACTTTGATTTTCATATCCATCAAATTAACATTAACAATATTAATAGAAATTATGGCTATTTTCTTTCCTTTTCTTTACCTCTTTTTCTCAAATGTGTGACTTTTCATATGTGTATAGAAGCTGGACTTTTGTGTCATTCCTCCTTAGATACCACCAGCCTTTCTTTGTTTTCTTGATTGTTTGTTTTATTAGATTAATTTGGCTGGCCAGAGAGCCCCCAGGTATTCACATATCTCTACCTCCCCGACTCTGGGATTATAAGCATAGATCACCATGCCTGGCTTGTCCAATTTTTAGACTTAGGTTCTAGAAATTAAACTGGGACCTTGCAGTTGTGTGGTAAACATTTTACCCAGAAGACTGTCTCACCATCCTATCCCTCTTTTTAAAATTATCATAAAAACCAACAATGTATGGAAGGATTTTGGCACAAATTCTGCAATTTCAGTCACACTCAAAACTGTTGCCCTACCTGTCCATATATCTTATCCTGACCCACTCCTTTTTACAATAGTCTTTGGCTCACTGAATGCAGAAATGAGAACTTACCCAGGATGCTGTTAGCAGGTCCTTTATAAATCTGGGTGCAGTTTCTCATGTAAGATATTAATATGCATTTCAAGACAGATCCAGTAATAATTTCCCTAAATTTCTTCAAGTTGAGTTATAGCTGCTTTTAGATTCTCAAGCCACAGGATCATTAATGCATGAACAAGCTATGTTTACTGTTGTGCTGCCCACACACACAGAGTTGAGAAAATGCGTCACTGGTCGAAGATAATAAGGCTAACACATGAGGGGGTTTGAGAAGGATCGTGCACATGCTATAGAGCAATGTACTAGATATCTCCACATGGGGGCTATCTAGAGCAGCCTGAGTCCTTTGGAACAGCAGCTGAAATGAGGTTTGGCATATTATAGAATTTTAGAGATGAGTGTCTATGATCTGTCAGTGGCATGGGCACAATCTTAAAGTGAAAGGCCTCGTCATTGTCTTCAATCAACTAAAGGATTCCAACTCTTAGGAAATTAGATCTTTTATATAGACCCAGGGGCTTCTATATTTTTTGTTTTTATTGACTCTCAGTCAGATGCATATCTCTTCGTTAACTTTTTCTAAGAAGGGATGTTTTTGTAGGGACACTTCATGGCCACCACCATCAGCATTGCACAAGTGTCCAATAATTTTGACCCCAAAATGTCAAAATTACTGGACTCTACCTTTGACCTTTTTAATCAGAAAAGCCAGACTGGTGCCCAGAAACTTATGCTTTTTATCAGTTGTCCAGATGATTTTTATGTGTTCTTAAATTTGAAAATCATACTTCTAGCATATCTGTATTATGTAGCAATTGCCACCAGACAGTATAGCCCTGTGGTTACAACATTCCAACATCTCTAAGATGCCTGAGACCTTATTATAGCTAGTGCATGGCCTTATACTGGTGTGCTGTTCCATATTGACATCTGCTGTGCATTGGCCTTGTATTAAATGCTAGGCTAGTTTAAGTTAGGAGTCTACTGCTTGCTAGTAACTAATTTCTGATGAAAATATCTAAAAAACTTGATGTGTACTTGTGGAAAGTATTTTTATTAACATTATTAATAGCAATCTTTTCTCACCATATAATTATATATTTCTTTGCTTCTTACAAAGTGTTTTTTTATGCTGCTTTCGATAAGTGTAATGAGAAGGCTGTGAAAGGAAAGGTAAGACAGATTCTACCAAGATGCCTATGGCTCCCTGTCTTTGAATAGCTTCCCATTTTTCTTTTGTGATGATATGAAAGATGATAATGTGAAAAAAGATAGACATTTCTTGTTCCTAGTACTGTGAGATGCTCTCATTCTTTCATTGTCTTTAATTGAAACTTGCTCCTATGGTCTCAGGAGAGCTGCAGAGATAAAGACCTGTCCTCTGCCTTCCTTGGAGACCTTTTCCACAGGATATGCTGTCACTGGGATGACACAATCTATCCACAAAGCATATGACAGTGTTCAATGACAATATGCTTCACATTCTCTCTGGGTGTACATGCAGTTTCCAAATGACATACTTGATCCTATCATTTTGGCAGTCCTCAGGTTCAGTACTGATCTTTGCTCTCAGCTGTGACTTATATTAGCTGTTATGACAGATGAGTGCATTTCTACGTTTGCAGCTTCTGTGCTTTTTATTTTCAACTACACTCATGGTCTACATGTTTTTAAAGCTGAAATTACCAGTCTTTGCTCCAGTTTGACTTTAGCTATTCCAACTGCTCAACCAGGAAATAAATGAACCTAAATTCTAATATCTGCTAAGAAAAATCCTTAGGCTGGAGTTCCTAGATTAGAATTTCTGTGCAATTGATTTATCAAGGGAGTGGTTATTGGAGAATTCTGAGAAGTTGTGAGGGAAACCTGGAAGAGAAAGAAAGCAGTAAAGTTGTGGCTTCAGAGATCATCTAGCTTCTGATTGTTCTCATCACATAATCTTACAGAATGAATCATACAAGAATTTGCTCTCCATAGAGAGGAGGACTAAGCTATTTTTACAATTTGTACGAGTCAGCTATTGGCTATAAGTGGCTTTAAAGAGGGAGGGCATAGAACTCCAAATAGCTAAGTGGAACTCATTCCTGTCTGCTGAAGTGGCAATCCTCTGGCTGAGGCTGTAGAAATAAACCTTTGCCAGCTGGCATCTGCTGAAGCTGGGTGATGGGATATGAGCCTGGCAAGGGGGAATAAAGGCAATACCAAGGCCTGGTATATGAAAAGTAATTACTCGAATTTCTAACAATAATAATAATGTTAATAATAGCACTACTGCTGTAGGTTGAGCCAGAAAAATAAACCTACGTTTTTCCCTTCCCTTGGTAGTATGAAGTTCACAAAACTCAGAAACAGAATGAAGAAATTAAAGGATAAGCAGAGGCAGAGATATGCCGAGGCCTGTAAGTGAGGGGGTGGTAGAGATGAAGGAACAGTCACATTTGTGCTGAGGTTTGCTCTTGGTCCTTGCCTCCATGCTCTGTACTTCCACTGCACTGATCTCTGTCACTAACCCTTGGTTCCATTGAACTGAAGCCATTAGTAGGAAATCTAACCTCAGACAAAAGAACACACTAGGGTATATTCCCTTTTCTTCCTCTCTCAGTGGGTATTTCTAACAGGGAATGTATCACTGGACTTGATTCAAGGTCCTGCTGTTAAGTGCTTCCATTGATGAGTTCACCTCTCACCAGGCAGGCTTGCCACGGTCCCTGCCATTTCTCAGAGGTCATCCTTCCTAGATTCTACTGGCCAGTAAACTATTGCTGTTTTTTAATGGGACTTGTCATTCTTCCCTGGGATTTTCAAAATCTCCATCAAAATAAAATAAATTCCTTTACTAACTTATTTTAGGTGATATACCTAGAATAATTTGTTATTGTACTGTGCAATTAATTCTATTCTTTGCTAAGGGAATGAATTCTAGGATTGATTGTTATGTAGTACCTAGTGCCTCTAGTATCCTGAAAACATGAATGGATTCTGTTTTCAAACTCTGAATTAATTGTAAGGGTAGTTTTGAGAATTTCCTTTTCTTTTACATGAGCTTGAGATCTGTGCTTATTTGAGATGGCTTGAATGTCGTCTGATTCTAGAAACTGAGTGAGTTCTGTATAATTCAAGGAATAGCGTATAAAAGAACAACACTCACAAAAAAACTATCACAGGAATCCTTAAGAGCAGACCCTAATCACAATCTCCATGGGTATCTATTCGGTTTTTCTGTTTACCAACAGGAATTCATTGTTTCTTTATTTGTTTTGAAATAGAATCTCAATTGGTAGCCCCAGGTAGGCCAGGGACTCACAGTGTTGCTCAGGTTGGGCTCCTGCCTCAGCTTCTTTTTTATTGGGTTTTACAGTTTGATTCACCATGTTTAGCTAGCAGTGGGGATTCTTAGCCTAGCTAAGTGGGAGGGGCATTCTCTGCTTGCAGTCTAGAGCTAATCTAGATTGGTGCCCATCAAGAGTACTCTGTCCATCTCTTTGTAGGAGACTCAGAATTAACCTCACAGAAGTACTATATCATAATGTAGGAACCGTTTGAATGATAGCCTTATCTTTTAGAAGGGGATCATGAGCCATCTGGAGACAAGTCTCCTGAAATAAGATCCTTAAAGCAACTGTAACACCCAGCTTGGGCTGACATGTTGAGGAAGGCTTGTGTAAGGGACTGAAACTGGAGTTGTAGATTGCTGTAACCCACTTGACATAATACTAGAAACTGAGTCAGGGTCCTCTACAAGACCAACAAGAGCTACTAATTGCTGATTCATCTCTTTAGTCCCTTGTATTTTTTATTTCTTATTCTAGCTTTGTACATGATATTAAAAGAATATATGAATGACTGGGCAGTGGTGACATATGCCTTTAATTCCAGCATCTGGGAGGCCGAGAACAGATGAATTTTTGTGAATTCAAAGCTAGCCTGGTCAACAGAGCAAGTGCCAAGATAGCCAGGGCTAAATGGAGAAATTCTGTCTTGAAAACAAAACAAAACACCAAAAACCACCACCAGCACCACAAATAAAAGAATATTTGGAAGAATGAAATTACATAAAGCACTATAGTACATTCTGTAAGATATTGGTGGCTATAACATGCAAGTCAAATCACAGACCAAAGTCAAATTCAGGGAATACTGGTGGAATGACTGTCATGAGTTTACATGGCAGAGAAATCATTCTTAAGCCTTCCAGGAAATTGCTGCAGGACCACTTAGGAAACATCCTCATTAAATCACATGATAGGAGTTCCCAAGTGGTAGCCAGAAGGACTGCTAGCTGACAGGCATTAAAGCAAAGTTTATTGCAGTGTAATTCTTCTGGACAGGAGTAGGGACAACCCAAGCCATCTGTGGTACATCACTGTGAGTGGGTGACCAAATGCCAATTCAACAAGAAATAACTGACAGGCAGCCAAGGCTGTGTGACAGTTTGAGGCTAGTGAGTAAGAGCAGCAGTCAAATCTCCCTAAGCTGAGGGTGGATGGGCAGAGTGGGGATTCACTGTGGTTTGGTTCTTTATACTAGTTAATTTATTCTCAGCCTGGGTAGGAGTCAGAATGAGGCTCCAGGGTTTACTTGCACAGGGAACTCCATAATGGTCTTGGGGTCAATTTGGATGTTACCAGGCCATGATGTCTATGAAAAAGGGATAGTGGAGATATGGTATGACTGACCTTTTCAGAGGGGGAAGCATGGTAACTGAGTTCTCAGGAAGGTTCTGAGATTGCCTGTGTTCCTCATTTTATCAGTGTTTTCAATTGATGCTTCTTCCTTAGACAAAGGCAGTGCAAAATTTGTATGTCCATTTATTTAGCTTAAAAGATAATAGATTCAAATGAGCTGGGGGACACTGCTTATTCTAGTACTAATGGCATCCTAGAAATTCCATAGATAACACTTCACTAACTTACTTGGAATAGTTATTTGGAATCGTTTGTACAATTATTTGATTTGTGTTTTTCTACTTATGATTTAAAGCACAATGTGAGGAAGATAAATCATTTCATGTTGATGAAGAAAATAAGAAAAGGCTCTGTAGTTCTCCTCCAGCCCCTTGGGTTTTAATGCTTTCAACGAAAAGACCCAAAGGCATATGCTTCTTTGAGATAAAATACATTTTGCATCCTGGTCTTTCTACTCACATCCTGAGCCTGCGCCTTCACCCCCTCCCCAGCATTGGCTCTGAGGCAAGTCTTATCTCTTCCCAACATGCATCCTGGAATGCTATATTTCTTAAATGAATAGAAACCTTGTTTGGGAAGGGAAGAAATATAATGATCACCTCACCTGTTTAAATGGCCAGTGAGTATGCTTTGGTCATCATCATTAAAAATATGTTTACTGGGCAAGTTCCACTGCTGTATGAATTACTCTATAAGAATTCCTTCATGATAGCTATTAGGACATGGAAATACAGTTAAGTGACTATTTCCATATGCATCTAAAAATTCAAGGCTGCCATTTAATGAGATGAAAGGGGGCTGGAGTTAGAGCTTAGTGCTTTTTCTGGCTTTTCCATTTACTATTCACGTGACCTTGTCATAAAGGTCACACTCTTTTCAACGGTAAGCTTCAGATATGTAATTGCAGTGATTTAAGTAAAACAAAGTTAATAAGCCAAAGAGTTCGAGAAACCCAAAAGAAATGCTTTAGGACTGCTGTGAAATACTGGACATTATACCTAGTGCATACTAGATTCTTAAAAATATTCTCGATTGCTTCTAACCTTTATGTATTTAGTTATTGCCCTTGAGAATGGCTGGTGATAGTCTATTGTACTAGAAAGTTTTGTTAGCATAGTCCCAGAGTGAGTCTGATATCTATTTTCTTCAGATAACAGATAACAGAGAACTTTGTGTATACAAAGCCAGGAGCTGGTCAGTCACAGCAAGTCAGCTTGGTCCTGGACGTCATCCTTGCCTTCTTGACTGGGTGGTATCATCTCTCCACTTTAGTTAAAACAAACAAACAACAAAAAAATAACAAAGCTCAATATTTGCAAAATGAAGACATCTCAGTTATTGGGAAAATAGTTTAGACTTTATATCCTAGAAACATTGGAAATATAATATGTAAAAGAAGAATTTAATGTAAAGGAGAAACAAATCAAAGTAATGTTTTGTTGCTGTTGTTTCTTATTTTGGGTTTTTATTGTTGTTATTATTTGTTTTTATTTTATGGCTGGGAAATAGCTCAGTCTACAGTTCCACTTGCTGTTCAAGTATCGGGACCCACATTTAAGTTTCTAGCACTCATGTAGAAAAAAGAAGGGCGTGGCCACATGTACTTGTAATTCCAGTGCTGGGGGTCAGAGAGGAAGATCTCATAAGCTCACTAGCCAGCAATTCTCATAAAAAAATGACAAGTCCAGCTAAGGGTTCTGTGAGAGACTGTATCTCCAGCAAGCCAGGCAAAGAGTGACAGAGCAGCACATTTGGTGTTCTCTGGCAGATGTTTGCTCAGGTTTGCATCTCTGTTCCGACACATGTACTCACACACAGGAAAGAAGCTATAGGTTCAAATTCAATCTGCTTGCTCTTTCTCCCCTGACCCCCTGAGTAACTTATAGTTGTAAAAATCTACATAAAGAGATTTTGCTACATATGATAATAACAGTATGATGTCACCATCTGTGGAAGGTCAGCTGGGAAATGTGTTGGGCTTTATTTCTTTCAAAGCAGGGCATAGTCCATATTTTAAACAGAAAATTTATCATTTCCCACATCAAAAATCCATCTGGGTTTAGAAGGAGTGTGATGTGGTGAAAAAAAAAATGAGTTCAGGAGTTGGGTATTCTCTGTCTAGTCCTCAGCGGTGGGCATAGAGAACTAGACACATTTAAAGGCCTTTATGTAGCTAGTCCTCTGTGTCTGCACAGCCAACTTGCTGGCTGGTTGTGACATGTAGAGGAGGATGAAGAGGAAAAGCACTTGGAAAAGACTAGATTGTCACAAAGGTCACTAGTTCTAACTAATAATCATCAAATATGAAATTGTAATGGTTCAAATATACCAGACCTAAGAAGTTGAGGAGGCTTGGAAAACTCCAGAAGAAACATTTCAGGACTTCTGTGAACTAATATCACAAACATATGGAGTAGATTTCCCAATTTGAGCACATTGTAGCCTTGGGATTAAGATGAAAATTATTGACTTTTACCCACCCTGGAAAGTCTGACAGGAGTTCAATACATTTGACCCTTCACAAACCTCACTGAGTTTGCCAGCACCCAGGAGCCAGGAAACATTAGTTGAAGAAATATATCTGCCTCCAAGCCTTCAGAACCAGCTGATTGAGAGTTCATGGTTACACATACAGCAGGCTCTTTTGAGATTGACCATGAACACCCCTTAACACTGAGACCATTCTCCCCGTCTCTCCATCTAATTTCCAGTGGCACTTTTTAGAGATTAAATCACTAGTTCATGCATGGTATTTTCTTCAGCACTGCTTTTTAGCTCATTCCCCAAATTATGCTGCATTTGGACAAGTTTCAGTTGCTTCTGAGAGGCTGTTGTTTGACTTCTGGATTCCATTCCCATGACTTTGTCCTTCATCACTCATAGATCATTAATAACAAATGCTGTCAAGAGGATGTTATGTGAAAACTAATATGAAGGGGCTGAACTTCTAAAGCAAGACCTATTAGGCTCTGGTAAGACATCGAGGTTCTTTGGAGGCTCAGTGCTTCTCTGAATTATACTCTTCTATTTTCTTCTCAATACTTGATATGAGGCTTCTGATCTTAAAGCTATTGTATGATAAAATCACAAATTAGAAGATATCAAAAGTGAAGGTTCATTAGTCTCACCTAGTTCTCACTGGTAAGACCACTGTTGAAAATATTTTCTTTGAAAGGGGATTTTGAAAACATATACGTTGTGTGAAAGATAACTAGATGTTGCTAGTATCTAATAGGATATTTGAGTCAAAGGCATCACAGAATTGAGAAACTGAGTGACTTAGAGGCACATTAAAAGCTGGCAAAAGAGAGTGGTGTGACTTTATGGAATACATCTTGGCCTTGAACAAATGAAAAAACAGCTTTTAGTTTTTACTAGTTGTATGACTTAACTACTTAACTTTAAATGATACTCAGGATATTACAGTGTGAGGTTGCTATAGTAAATATGCCAAGAATCTTAGGTAAATCTCACATCAGCATATATACCTTCAATAAATGGTGACTATAAATGCTATGATAAAAACATTCCAAACATAAGTCACTGTAGTCCATAAAACTAGGGCTTTGTAATAAAAAATGACCAATCTAAATGGCCTTCTGAACACCCAAAAATTACAGACCAACCATAGAAGACTTAAATAAATAAAGGTAATAAAGGTTTTAGTTTGCTTGGTATAGCAAGATGACACCAAATAGTACAGGTTATGAAGTAACAGAATATAGTTTGGAACATTATGAGGTTTCCAACTAAATAATCTGAATGTATAGGCAGGGACAGCCACTTCCTGTTTGTGTAGCCTTGAGCAAATAATTGACTCACTCTACATCAGCTTCCACTTACACATCTGTAAAATGGTGACCACACTGGTTTTGATAAAAATCTCCTTCCAAGTTGTTCTAAAGTAAAATTGCTAACCTGATGGGTCCCTACTAAGAACCACTGCCCCTCCATCACTTCTGTCCTTGCTCTCGTCTCCCCACCCACATTTTACAGGAGCTGCTCAGTGACATTAAGAACATTCCCACTGTATCAACACCATCCATCTTCAGGACTCTTCAGTTTTACAAAGCTTAAAACTCTGCTTTCATTTATCAGCTCTTCATATTTCTCCTCCCCTTCAACCTCTATAAGCTATTATTTCATTTTCTATTAATTTGAAGTGAGATTCAGCAGTATTTGTTTTCTGGGGTTTGACTTTACTTTCTTATTAAATATCTTTTTACTTATTGTATGTATATGAGTTGCTATCTGCATGTACATCTTTATACCAGAAGAGGGCCATTAAACCCAACTACAGATGGTTGTGAGCCACCATGTGGTTGCTGCGAATTGAACTTGGGATCTTTGGAAGAGAAAGCAGCCAGCATGCTCTTAACCACTGAGCCACCTCTCCATCTCAGGGGCTTGGCTTTATTTCATGAAGCAGAGTGCCTTCAAAATTCACCCAACTGAGCAGGTTCTAGCATAAGCCAAGTCATATTCTGCCTGGAGTCTGCTCTTCATTTGCTTTTTTATTCATTTGTCTTTGGTAACTTAGTCTAATTCCACCTCCTGACTGCTGAGAATGATGCTCTGACTATAGATCTATAGGACTATAGGACTATAGATCATTCTTTGAGTTCTGCTGGCAATTATTTTTGGTAGTTTAATGACTAATCCTATGGGAGTCTTACTAGACTTTCCATGCTTGTGCCATTTCACATTCCAACCAGCAATAAGCAAGTCTTGCAGATTCTTGATCTCTCCATTAAAGATTGCTATTTTCTAGTTGATTTTGTTTTATTTTTATGAGGATAGCAACTATCCTAATGGATATGAGGGGAGTAAACACATTGTTAATGCCACTTGATCTTGTTTTATTATGTGCATGATTGTCTTTGTGCACCATTGCTTATGTTTCCAAATGTCTCTATGCTAGGAAAGATAAATCTCTGGATATCATACAAAAGTCTTTAGCACTTGAGATGTAGGGCTTCTTTCATAGGTACTTCTGTGTAGAGTAAACAAGTTTGGAAAACAAAAGACTGGGGATCCTGCCTACAGTGACTGAGGGTGAAACTTACTTAACAAATAAATACAAATAAACAAACAAATAAGCATAGCAGGAATGCATTCAGGGAAGTTGAATTTCATTGGTGCACATTCATGAATGTGTTAAATACTGCACTGGATCTCCTTAATGTGTTCAAGAATACATGCTAATCAAAACTAAAATTTTCACCCCCATTTTTAAAAAATTGTACATAGGAAAGAATTTTCCTTCTGGAAAGCACAACTGAATCTACGTTCACAATGACGAGCTGAGAGGCTCATGATATCATGCAATCTTTTTGTAGTTTGCTATAAAATCAAACTGGAGAAAGCCAAGGCAACAATCTTCTTTACAGATATCGACAGTCTTTGGCCTTGCTCTTGAGAGGCACTTCTGAACCTGTATCAGTTGTCAGGGACAAGAAACAAATCTCCCAAGAGGCTCCCTGTTAGTGAACCTGGCACTCCTTAAATTAGGAAAGAAAACCAAACCAAGGAAGATCAATCTTCATGCTTCCTTGGACAAGGTTGACCTCAGAAACTAAGATTGGGTAGTGTGTGTGTGTGTGTGTGTGTGTGTGTGTGTGTGTGTGTGTGTGATTCAAAGTACCTTGACCACACAGCTGCCATAACAGACTTAATGAAAGTCAGACATGCATCAGGCCCGAGTCTCTTGCAGGCAGCACTCGGTGGTTCTAGGAAGGGCCTGTGAGCAGACACCACCAAGGAAGGGGTCAGCACCTAAGGGGAAATACCTGATATTCTCTTTCTGGAAAGAGGACTTAAGCAACAGAACAGATAATCTCCAGGCACACATCTGCTGATGTGTAGGTATAGGTAAACCTTCAGGACTGCTGCTAAATGTTGAAACATCCCTAGAATTCAGAGCAGTCAATGAGTTCATAAGTACCCCTATCCTGAACCTAAAACAATCCTAGGACTGTCATCCCAGAGTTCTGGAGGCCCTGTTTCCCCCCCCCCCATAAAAACCCTTGCTTTTATTCACACAGACCAACAGAATGACCTGAGGGGGAGGTGTCTGGACGTGTGTGTGTGTGTGTGTGTGTGTGTGTGTGTGTGTGTTTGTGTGTGTGTGTGTGTGTGTGTGTGAGAGAGAGAGAGAGAGAGAGAGAGAGAGAGAGAGAGAGAGAGAGAGAGAGAAAGAGAGAGAGAGAGAGAGAGAGATCCTGTGTTTTTATGCAGGCATATGATACATGTGACACCAGAAAGGGTCAATGTCTGGTATCTTCCTCAATCCTTCTCTGTCTTGGTTTTGAGACAAGCTTTCCCACAGAACCTGAAGCTTGCCAATTTTGTCTTACTGGCTCAAGGGAACCCCTGTCTCTGTGCCCTCCACTGGCCCTGTCAAGGATTAAAACTGAATATAACCCACTCAGTCTCATTTTTTCTAAGTGAGTTTTGGGGATAAAAGTCAAGTCCTCATGCTCTCTTAGCTGGCTCCCAAGCCCCTTCAAACTCGACACTTAGAAGTGAAGTTTGCCTGCAGAGTAGTTGTGGTAGGCATTACCATGACCCCTCCCCCATAGATGCAGATTCAAGCAGAAGCAGAGGCCCTTGGAATGCTGTGGAACTGGAAGTACTAGACTGATCTCTCCCTGGTTTACTTTGACCTCTGCCACATCCGCATCCCCTTAGAAGCTGGAGTACTAATCTAAAAAGGTACAGGCCACGATTTGGGGGAACAGAAATCATCTAGCCAGAATTTATCATCATGCATATAAGTCAGCAAGTGCTTCCGACTTTAGTTGTAATTTAGTTGATTTGTATTTTGTGTGTTGTTTCATTTTCTTGAAGCTTCACTCCTTAAATTTAATGTCAGATTCAATTAAAAATGGGGTGAGCATAGGCATTAAGTTTCAGATGTTTAAAAGTGTGTTTAGACTTGCAGAGAATATAACATAGTTGGTTTGAACACATTACAGAATGTTGAGTTCCAGCCCAGCTTCCAGAATTTATTATCTCCCACACTTTCCACAAAGCATGTTTCTCCATTTTCATTACAGCATAATGGTACTCATTAAAAAGCCTTGTGGGGACTGAATAAGCAGTGTTTATGAAAGGTATATATCCCACTCTTTTTGATATATCTGCTTCTTTTGTGTAGGTGGATATACACATACAATTTAGTAGCCAATGGAAAAGATTATGAATTGTATATATGTATATGCAGTATAGATCTGTAATCTGTACATACTAAATACAGAGTAATGGTTGATCATGACTGCCAACTTGATTGGACTGAGAAGTGCCCAGAAGATTAATCAAGCCTCTGGATTTGTCTCTGAAGATGTTTCCAGAGAGAACTAGTCAAGAAGGCAAACTTTGAATGAGGGTTATACCATCCTGTATGGAATGAGGGTTATACCATCCTGTATGGAATGAGGGTTATACCATCCTGTATGGAATAAGGGTTATACCATCCTGTATGGAATGAGGGTTATACCATCCTGAGTAGAATGAGGATTATACCATCCTGTATGAAATGAAAAAGTAGAAAGAGAAGAAAATCAGGTAACAGTGGTTTGTTGGCTATTCTGCTCCCTCTATTCCAGCTAGACTGAAATCCCTGAAATCATGAGCCAAAACAAGTACCTCATCTCTTCAAATTATTCCCACTTTTATTTATTTATTTTTTTTTGTGCCACTGCTAGGCAAATATAGCTTACTATAGTAAGGAGATTAAAAAAAAAATTGCTATGGTCCCTGAGTTCCTGGGCTTGTCACTCAATGTCATATTTTTTCTGGGTTTGCTTCTGTTCTTGGGAAATGCTACTGTTTATGAGCATGCCATTGAGGAACTGATTTTTTGTTTATTCATAAAGATATATTTGTTTTTATTTTATGTATGTGAGGGTTTTGGCCCGTGTATGTACATGCACCCTATGGATGCCTGGTACTCACCCATCTATAGAGCTGGTGAGATACAGTGGATGTGGAGATCTACAGATGGTTATGAGCTACTATGTGAGTTCTTGGAACTAAACCTCTACAAGAACAGAAATGCTCTTCGCCACTGGAACCACTTTCTATTTCTAGGAATGAGCTTTAAGTCTCAGAAAGTGTCCATAAATTTCAACTGAACACCCCATAAACAGCAGGCAGCGCAAAACACAGAGAAGAAGGCACAGCACACAGAGGGGATGTGTTTTTAACATGCTTTCTTTTTTCTCTTCGTAAGACAGTAGAGATCCCTTCAACTAGACATGCTCATGAGCTTTAGGCAGAAGAGTAGAGCACCTGCCCTTGCAGGGTAGTGGCTGGGGGACAGTAGAGTGAGTTCTTGATAGACAGGACCAGGGAAGGTAGTCTGGTTTTAAAGCAGTGTGCTTTCAGAGCACAGGGAAACACAGTTCTGTGGGTGGGAAGAAGAAGTGCTATGTGTTTGGATTCTGTAACCACTGGCGCTAGTGTCAGGAAATCAGTGGGTTTTCAGCTGATGGAGTCTATTTTCTCTGCCAGATGGGAATTGAGGTCATCTTTGAGGGAGGGGACAGTAGGAAGTTGGGGAGTTGAGAAAATTGGAAACAGCTTTAGTGAGAAGATAAGATGCTGACCAAAGAAACAGATTAAGTCTTTTAAGCAGATCTTACTCTTTTTTAGATGAGAAAACTAATAAATGGGAGGTTATACAAGATGCACAATATCTCAGGTATAGGGAACAATCCAGCAGCATTGAGTTCTCACAGGTCTCAATGCTATGCATCAATTGGTCTATGCATAACTGCTTTTTATGTTTCTCCCTGACTCTCATGCAAACACCATGTATTGCTCAGTAAATTCCTGGTGTGCAGGATCTGCTGTTCACTTCATCCTTGTGTTCCCCAGGGTGCCTGGCACAACCTCATGCAGGAAGAAGAGGCTCAGCAAATATTTGCTGAGAGAGTGAGGGGATGAATAAAGGAAGAAAAAATGCACACAGTATGCATAATCAGCTTAGACATAGCTGAAGCAGCTCTCCAAGATGAGAGTAGCCTGGGGAGCAATGATCTAAAATCACATATAATGATGCGGCAAAGAACAGGACTGCTTTGTATGAGTTTTAAAAAAAATATTTTTATTATTGTTATTATTATTGTTTGAAGGCCCCACATAGTCTAAGAGCTGACACTTGGGAGGGTCCCTTTCAACAGTATAACTGACATCATAGAGTTCATGTCCTTGTCTTTCATTCTCAAGGAAATAAACAAATATTAATACTGGCTAGGGCTCTGACCTTGGGGATGAATAAGACTTCCCAAAGTTAAACTTTGACTAAGATTTTCCCCCGGGTCTCAAATTCTATCATTCTCTGTTATATTTACTGATGATGTTACACTTTATCTGTATCTCAGCAAATATTTAATTTAATTGAGAGAAAAGATGTCATGAATGCATTACATATAACTCCCTACATTTCCAAAGATTCCTGCAAGTGACAGAAACAAAATTCCTTGGGTCATCTGAAGACAGCCAAGACAAAGTCAAGAACAAACTTTAGTTCTGAATTCTGAGTCAAAGAGATATTTGTATAACAAAAGACAAATAATGACAAAGGGCTGAATATATGGAGCTAGTTGATCAGTTAGCTCCTTATTGGTTCTGCTCAGCTTTGAAATGATTTAAGATAGTACTATTTAAGTAGTAAAAACATGGTCAACAAAGTAGAGGTTAATGGTTCTTGACTCACAAACCCAAAGATCATAGTTTGATTCCTGGAATTCACTGTGTAGAGAGTTGACTCCTGAAAGTTGTCCTTAGACACAGTGGCACATGCAGACCTATGCACAAGTGTACACATGCACACACACACACACACACACACACACACACACACACACACACCACTTACAAACAATGGAAAGCATGTGTTGAAATAGATTGCCTCTTTCTGTTTCTGAATTCTCTCTCCACTGTTCAGTTAAATGTGCAGCTGATGAAGGAAAAATCATGGATGGACTGAGATTTCATATCATATACCACCACATGCTTTGGTGCCAGTATCGGAGCTTTTGAGCTGACACTCCCCAGGAAAAAAAAACAAAATTCTTCTTGACATTGATGGTTTTGAGTCTACTGTGACTAGAAAACCAAAATGGGTTATCTACAGAAGAGGTTGCATGGATAAGCACCCATAAGAACTTGTTATTTGCACTAGAAGCTGAAATCTGACCATAGAAGCAATTCTTTTGATTTCCCAAGTGAACTCATAAAGGGTTTGAGTGAACTCTAATTCCAAATCCAAAGAAAATAAATTTTATCCAGATGTTGAGCCTGAAGAATCATGGTGCATGACAAACAGAACATGTATATGTTTTGAGGAAGCATTACTACTTACTGTATCTACCTTCCAATAAAGGTTATTGCTTCTTTATTCCTGCCATGGCCCCACGTTCAGCCCTGGAATACCACTTCCTCACTTCTGACTCTCCAGCATTTCTGTGTTTGTCGACAATGCGCATGATTAAAATGATATTTTCATATTTCAGTGTAGTTGGAGCTCCTTAAAGCAGAGAGTTCTAAGTGCAAAAAAGGAGACGTGCGGTTCCCTAATGGCTCATTAGCATCACATTTGCAATTCAGATCAGCTCTAAATTGACTGAAATTTTTAAACACATAGCAGGCAGTTTCAACTAATGATTGTCTGGAGGTTCACCACTGACATGAACTAAGCTTCTGTTCAAAACAAATTGCAAATAATTCCTCCCTTAGAGTCAAAATGTCACTTTTAAAACTCCATGTTATTGCTAGATTTTTGTCAGCTATGTACAGAAAAAAAATTCATGTATAGTGTGTGCTGTATCTTTGAAAGGACACAGAGTGACACTCTATTAAAAAGAAATAACATAACAACATGTATAAATATATATGAACCTGCATTAGTTTCACTAGGAAATCCCCAACCCCCTCCTCCTTCTTCCCCTTCAAAAATCCTAATTGTAAAGTAAAACACCCTTGGGGCAGTGGTAGGCCCAAGTTGCTTAGCAACCCTCAGCAGGTAGCCAGGCTTCAGCTGCAGCTGTCCTGATTCTTTCCTAAGAACCTTCTTATTACTGTTTGTGTTAATCTTTAACCAGGCTTTTAAACCATAGCCTTTTTCCTGGGCCTCTTGTTGTTAGATTGCAGGGACCTGCTCAAATGTTGTCCCAGAGGTAATAGTATTAAGGATAGCCATTGAATGTTAGAAGTGTGATAAGCCTTGAAAGGGGTTAGAATTGCATGCACTAGCTAAACTGATTTTACATTCTTAAAAAAAAATCATGAAAATTGAATCCTAATAGAAACAATGTTGGGTGTAAGCACACACTGCTGCTTTAAAGCTACCTTTTGCTCCCAGCCCATAAAATCCTTCAGGGCTCTTCCTCTGCAGAGCTGCTTACGAGAGCTGCAACATTTCATTCTTCCACAAAGACCACCTCAGGAATGCATTGGGAATCACAGCCTTCCACTGATTGCAGACTCTTGATGTAATTATGGGAGAGCCAGGTAGGGAGGTACAGATGTGCAGAGAGACCTGAACACAGATATAACAGGGGGTTGAGAAAAATCTAATTTTTGGAAAAAGTGTTTTTGCTTGAGGGAGGTTTATGTCAATCTAAAAGGTCTGTGGTTGGACAAGAAATTGGCCAATTCCTTAAGGATAAAAGATGTTTAGTGGCCAAAAATAAAAGCACTTTTACTTTTAATCATGTCCAGATCTCTGTTCTGCCTTGAGGTTTGCATAAATTTCAAAGACTGCCCACAACTATTAGGAACCAATGAAGATGAGCTTATAAAACATTTAAAATGAGGCTGTTTCTATAGGCTCACCACACAGCACAGGAATAAGAAAGCAAGACAGCTACTTGGAGATTTTTCACTTAGTTCCTTTCAGTAAATATATATATATATATATATATATGTATATATATATATATATATGATCTTCAGAAATGATTTACTTCTGAACCTTCATTCTGTGTCATTTAAAAGAAATAGAAATTTAGGCTTTTCTCCATCCTGACACTTATGAAGCAACATAATATGTGCTTCAGAGCAGTAATTAACAAGGTAGGGAATTGGAGATAGGTCAGAGAATATGAGAAAGACAACAATTTTATGTTTTCTGAGTCTCATTAAATCTCATCTATGTAGATTATGTAGATATAACCTTCAGATTTAGGATTGAACAGACAAGAATGAAATACTTTGTGGTGACATTATATATTTAATAAAATTAGTCTGGAATATCAGAGAACAGAGCCATCTCTCTAGCATTTTTTTTTTTTTTTGGAGGCAGAGTTTTCTGTGTAACAGTTCTGGCTGTCCCAGAACTTGCTTTGTGGACCATACAGAGATCTTTCTGCCTCTCCCTCTCAAATGCTGGGATTAACAGTGTGTGCCACCACTGCCTATAGTGGGATTATGTTCTTCTTGTACCAGAGTTTCTAGGAACCCCGGAGACTATTTCCAAAACCACACTGGCATACTCTGAGCAAATGCAGGTAAAGGTTTTATTGACTGTACGGTAGAGCTCCATCATAAGAGCTGATCAAAAGAACTCCCCTATATTACCCTGTGTGCCCTTTTAAAGCAAGGATCAAAAAGGCTATAGGAATGTTGCTATCAGGCTGAGGGTGAAAGCTCAGGCTTAAGTCTCTTATTAGGCAGGCAGCTGCTGGCTGATTAATGGTTTTAGGGTCGGGAGTGAATGTGTTCCAGCTGGGCCTTGAAGTCTTGGAGTCTCAGGACCATGATTGCCCAGGACCTTGGGCACTCAGCCCTATGGGCTAAGCTCTGGGTGCTTAGAAACTTTTCAGCTCCAAAAATAGCTTCATGCCTCAAAGCTGAGGGACTTTAGTCTCTACAGTTCTGTTACATTGTAAATAATTGTCCTGACATCTGGTTTAATAAAAATGCTGATTGGCCAAAGGCAGACAGGAAGTGAGGGCTGGGCTACCAGACCAAGAAAACTCTAGGAACAGGAAGAACAGAGGAGAGACACCAGGAGAGATGCTAACAGAGAGAGACACCAGAGAGAAAACAGATGAGACTTCAGCAAACACAAAGGAAAGAAGTTGAAATGCTGCTCTGAGAAAAGGTACCAAGGCAAATGGCTAAACAAGATAAGAGTTATGGTTAGTTTAAGAGTAAAGAGTTAGCAAATTATATGCCTGGGCCCTAGATCAATCAACAGAAAATTAATGTAAGCATCTCTGTGTTTCTGTGGGACTGCAGGTCTGGACCACAAATCGGTCAGGCCAGAAACCTATTACTAAATTGCCTGGCTTTTTTCATCACTTTGAACTCTTGATTTTTGAATCTCATGAATTTCCACTCTGTTTGAAGATACACAGTTACAGATCTCGTTTGTCACTATATATACCAAGTTAGTGGGCCCAAGAACTTTTGTAGACTCTACAGTCTCCTTCTATCTCACTGAAGGAGCTCTGGAGTTACAGATGCATGCTACCACATTCTCTGTTACATTGGCTCATGGAATTCCAACTTAGATACTCATATGTGACAAGTGCTTTACCCATGAAGGCATTGACCCCAATCTCTCTCTACCTCTCTTTCTTTCTTTTTTTCTTTCTTTCTACTTAAAAATAAAATATGAAGAAAGATGTATAAATTTATCAAGAAGTAGGCAGTCAAGTAACCATTGTCCTGTAGAGTGCATCTGATATTCTTCTTTTTTACTATGTTCTGATTGCACCTAAAGAAACTTGTATTACATTTCTGTTGAGGTAGCTGGGGTGGGAAGCTTGTTACTCAGTTTGAGATAGCCGTATTTTGATGCTCCAAAGTCCTTGATATCATGAAAAGAAGGTTCCTGATGTGAAGTGGC
This sequence comes from Sigmodon hispidus, assembly GCA_004025045.1. Taxonomy (NCBI): domain Eukaryota; kingdom Metazoa; phylum Chordata; class Mammalia; order Rodentia; family Cricetidae; genus Sigmodon; species Sigmodon hispidus. The sequence goes on from PVIH01005907.1 coordinate 24,858, forward strand.
ACTTGGGCGTGGTTTTGCATTTAGAGGATAGATTTTTCTTCCTAAGAAACTTTTACGTACCATTTTGAACCAAACTCATGTTGTGGAATATTTAATTATGTAAAGATGTGTTCCAGTTGTTTATGCTGTGGAATATTACTTTAGCTGTAAAAATGTGTTACATTTGTTTCTGCTGCCTTTGTTAACAATGTAAAGATGTATTATGTTTGTTTATGCTGCATTTGATTCATTATGTAAAGATGTGTTGCTGTTCCTTCTACCTAAGGCACCTGGGTCTAATAAAGAGCTGAAACCAATAGCTAGGCAGAGAAAAAATAGGCAGGGCTGCCTGGCAGAAAGAATAAGTAGGAGTAGAATTCTAGGCCAGAAAGAGAGAATGAGAAAAGAGAATGAGGAAGAAAAAGAGGAACATGCTCAGGGCCCCAAGCCAGGCATCCACCAGCCAGCCAGACGAGAGAAACAGTGAAAATAAGATATGCAGAAGGAAAGAAAAGGTACAAAACCCTGAGGCAAAAATGTAGATAAAGAGAAACAGATTAAAATAAGAGCCAAGTTAAGGCCAAGTATTTATAGCTAACAATAATCTCCACATCATTTGGAGCAGGTTGGTAGCCCCAAAGAAAGCCTGTTACAAAATCCCCTTGTAATGTTAATATACTTATTTAAACTGCAACCCCTGTCTTCTGGGCAAGGGTGATTTGTGCCTTGTTCCCTTGATTTTTCCCGATTGATTACACATAGTGTATGTCGCGTGAAGTGTGAACTTTGATTAGCTAGTACAGGGGTTTGATGCATAGACACAAAGAGTAGGGAAACTACACATGACACTTACATGCTTTAATCAGAAGCTAATCTTTCTCTGATGATTTCTTTCACTAGAGAGACCTCTGCCTTTGTTCCCATTTCTTTCTTGGCTGAATCACTTCTATGGCATATCAACCTATTTTTAAAAATTCAACCTATATGCCATTAGACAGTAGTTCGAGCTTGCTTTTATCACCACATTGACACCATGCTCATAGGCCTTTATTAAAAATTTATCTTCAATAGATTTTTCTAAGAACTAGTCTTTTAGACCATGACAGATTTTTTTTTTTGTGTGTGTGTGTATGTCTGTGTGTGTCAACTCCACGGTAATATCCAAACACTGTGAGTACAAGTATTCATTCCGCAGTTACTATTTAGGGAAATGAAACCAAAGGTTTAAAGTTATACTGCTGCTCTTCTTTTTAGATGCTTAGGTGTGGAGACAATTGATATGTATTCCATTCTTACTTTCCACCCATAATTTATAGTGGAGGACAGGTACTGTCACTTTGATCTAGATGCATGGCCTCTAGGCCAGCATAGGTAGGTATAGCATTCACCTATGACCTTGAGGTGCTAGTATTAGGGGCGTGGTTGAAGGGCAGTTTAAGATTGTGGTGTATTTACTCAGTGCCCCTGCCCCATCTTTTCTCTCTCATGTTCTTGGATAGAGGACTGATGCACTTTGTGAAGTATTGTGGACCGGTCCAGTCTTTCCAAGAACTGCACCCCTTAATAAATATTAATCCTTCTCTATCAGTTGCCAGTGGTTTTTACTTTTGATAATAGTATTTGCCACAGGGTTTTTTTTTTTTTTGAATCATATTTAAATTTGGATTCGCTATTCTTGGTAAATTTTAAGTTCTTAATTTTACAATACTAGGTACACATCCTGTATTATAAATGCTAGCAAAAGTGGAAAGGCATGTAATTGTCCTCAATCTGTTTATAATAAATATGTCAAAGCGATGCCTATGCCCAACTATGACAGAAGGACAACTGTTGAGGAACACTTACCTTTAGGCATGACAAAGTCATTGTCTTCTTTAATTATCAGCAGCAACAATGACATCCACTCAAGATTGGGCCCCTAAACTTTTCTGAAGGAGGTGGGAAGGTCTTAGGAATTCTGACCCTCCTTGAGGATATATAATCAATTAAAACTTGCTGGGGAAAGGAGATATTTTCTTCAATGTATAGGTGCTCATAAGTTCCCTCTTTGCCTGTAAATACCTCTCCCGTAAGTAACCTACATTAAACTCATTGGATTAACAAGCTAGATTTTAATGGTATTATTTCTTTGGTTTGTTGTTGAGGGCACATCATTTTGGGGTGAATAGTTTGTTTCTCTGGGAGATATTCACACAGTGCTGTGTTCCTGAATGTGAAGAAAGAAAGTAGCAATACTGAGTTTGGGAGAAGCATTACTATTGGTGATAACATGTGCAACTGAAGCTAAGCTGCCTGTGGGTAGAACATCCACAGAGGAAATCCCAATACAGTCACTCTTTCCCATGTGGTCTGGCATGACATGCTTTCTTACCAGTGTTGCTATTATGTTATCCCTCCTCTAGGAGAAAAGATATGCACATAAAGCCGTTACTCATAACTGGGGATTGATCCTAAGGTGGTCGTCTCCCTCTATCAGGTATGGAGTAGCAAACATTTTTAATGAATGGGGCCTGCCCTGTAAGTAAGAGAAACCATTAAAACAGTTGAAGGAGAAGATTTTACAGTCCCTGAAAGTAGAATTCATGGGACAGCTGAGATCAGTTCTGTGGCCCTTACCCTGGGCAATAAGACATGCAACTAAAGTTAAGCTTGTGGGGAGGAAGTACAACAAAAAGACATGCCAATGCTATCCTCTGCATTAACATCTGGATTGGCAGGAAAAGCACCAGTGGTGTGTGTGTGTGTGTGTGTGTGTGTGTGTGTGTGTGTGTGTGTGTGTGTATGTGTGTGAGAGAGACAGATTGGGTATTGGTTTGCTAATTTTTATATTTGGGGATGCACAAGGGAAAAGGGTCACCTTAGATCTCTACATCCTGGGAACCCATAGAAAGAGTTAGGCAATGATGAGGGAGAGAGGGAGGTAGATATGATAGAAAATATTTCTCAGATATAATTTTTAATACAAAGGAAGAAAAAAATCCATATTATAACACACAGATCAGGGCCTTAATAATACCCCAGGACAGGAAGCTAATAGTTTACCTTTGAACATTTTGAACTGGGAAGGACTCTTAAGCAAGAAATAAGAAAGCTTCACATAGCATAGCTCATGAAGCTGTGGGACAGATTAGATCAGTAAGAATGTTGTAAGAGAAGATAAACTGGGTGACATAAATATCTGTCTCCTTTAACACAAAAGTTCTATGATCTGAGGTAGTCAGTCCTTGTTGAATAGTTTTTGTGAGCTTTTAGAATACTTAGTTTTCACTAGTTGGGGTCCCTGTGAATGTCAGGAACTGGGAGCCATAGAGGAAGAACAGCTATTGTTGATGGAGCTAAGCAGGAGGAATGTGTGTTTGGTTTCCAGTGTACTAGGTCACATAGAATTTGTTAACAGGAAAGTTAGAAAAAGGATTAGGGCTGGCAAGATGTCTTAGTTGGGGCAAAGATCCTAAGTGCCAAATCTTAGAACCTGAGTTAATACCTGGAGCCTCCATAGCTGAAGGAGAGAATTGACTCCACAAGTTTTCCTCTGACTTCCATACATATCCCATAGCATATGTACACTCACACAAAGACCTGTACAGACAAAATAAGTAAACATTATTATAATTTTAGAACAAAAGTAAGAGGTTTAGTTAACAAAACCTAGAGATAGTGCCTGAACACCTGCACTACCTGTATTATTCGACAGTCGGGCCCTGGCTTGGAGACTGAAAGACACACAGACTAGACACAAAACTGTTGGGTCATTCGTGCAGGGAGAATGCCAAACGCTGAATGCCATTTATTGAGACTCCAGCTCAGACTTACATACTTATATAAGGTGGAAATTCCTTATGGCTGGAAATTACTGACTTGGGGTAAACAACTTATCCCCAGGTAGCTAGAATATTACTGACTTGTAGCAAACAACTTAGGCTCACCTGTTCTAACTTAACTCATCTGTTCTAAACCCCACTGGCAGAAACTTACTGTAACTGAATGTTAAGCACAGAATATACAGTCAGCAATCCACAGGCCTTGCCTTCTTATGGCTCAGGGAAAAGTTATGCAGGACCTACATCATGGGGCTTTAGTGGCTTTGCTGAGAGCCCCATGGGGAGACATGATTTCAATGATTAAGGAAGACTTTGGGAAATCTGAATGGTTTAGATTGGTATATAAATAAGATTCATAAAGTGCTACATAAATTCAGAGGGGATAAACAAAGGAAAAAGCCAGAGGCCAAAGAGGCTTGTCTGAGTCATTTGAAAAGACCCATAGATTTGTCTTGAGTTTGTGTCGTCTATTTTCTGATGCCAGGAAAGGATGAAGGTCAGGGAAGGGTGAGAGGTTGAAGAGATTGTTGAGGAACATAGCAGATTAGCTGATAATACATAGTTTATTTACTTGAGATGAAGGCGTATAGGCCAGCAGCTGTAAGTGGACACCCAGGGTTAATACCAGCAAACGTGGACAACATACAAGTAGGTAGTATACTGGTTGCATGGTGGTAGCTACACAGGCTTCCAGACAAACATACAGAGGCATGTTGGTGAAGGTCAAGGCTGCAGTCTCTGACCGCAAGGCCATGTTTATAAAGAAGTAGCATTCTGTCAACAATAGTTATATAATGGATTGCATCACTGTTTACTTTGGGGTGTCTATGAATATCCAGTGTCAGCCATCTAGTGCTGACTCATAGACACGCCCCCCATGTCTAATGTCATCCATGTTTTAATTGACTCATTCTGGATTTCTCTATCTGTACCCTGTTGTCTAAAGATAAACTGGCCCTAGAAACCTGTTCCCTACACTGGGTCATTTGCAAACAAATATAGAAGTGTCTTGAACCAGATATTTCAATAAAATCCTCGACTAAAAGCCAAATTTAGTTTTATAAGCATCAGTTCAAAGCACTGCTTTAAAGTTAGAACAAAGGTTTAATGAAGATATAAACAATAGAGAAGTGCGGGAAGGAAGTGCAGGTAAGGAAGACTCAGCTTGTACCAGGCATGGCCAATTATCCTTCCAGAGAAAGCTGTGTGCATTTTTCTCCTGCAGGAAAGTATATTAAAGGTGGAAGTTGTTCATCCAGATCCAAACTTCTCAGATGTCAGGTGTGGCTATTGGAGATCAGCAGCAAGCTGGAGCTTGGAGATACAGATGGCCAGATTTTAGCCACCTGTGTGGGCGCGGCAGAAGCCAACAATTGCTCTCCCTCATGGCCCCTGGCTAGTCAGAGGATGAGAGTTAACTTGGTCTTACTGGCCCTGGGGTTGGGGGCCATGGGGCGAAGGATGTAGCCCTATGGCAGCTCTCCAGGATAAAGAAGTGGAATGGATTATAGAAAATGACTATAGACTGTGGAGGGCTAAGGTAGTGCCCTCTATTTACACAAAGCTATACTAAACATTGATGGACTCTTTTCCTGCTATATTGGGCCTTATGATCATTTTTTTTTTAATATCCTTTTATCTGAGGTCAACCAGCACTTTCTTGGAACAGAGAATATTGGACCTTCAGTAACCCAGTTCAGCTTTTTCAACAAAGGTTTCATGTCATTAATAATATAATGGTAATGTTGGAATGTTTTCCAGAAGTAGAAAAACACGTGAAAGGCATCCAAACACAGATTAAAGGATCAGGCATGGAAAGGTAGTTCACACAGGGTACAGAGGTTAAACACAGTTGTGAGATTATTGGGAGCCTGATGGTAGGGTGAGACACAGCAGACATACAACAGGACAAATAAGAAAGATCCTCTAACATTTTGGCCCTACAGACATTAAAACAATTAGAATTAAGTAGAAAGTAGTGTGTGTGTGTGTGTGTGTGTGTGTGTGTGTGTGTGTGTGTGTGTGTGTAAAAGCTCATTTAATTCATTAAATGAAAATTCTGTGTAATTGGTAGTGTACCTTCTGACAAATTGTTGGCCAGGGCACCCATGAAGTCTCAAAAAGGTTATTGCCACTGCTATCATGTACCCAAGAGAACAAAAGAAGGCCCAATTTCTGAAGATATAAAGTGCTTTGGTTGTAGGGTGTGAGAAATCAAGCCAGAAGCTTCCTCTAAGCTGGTTACTATTCATGAGGATAGCCTCACTGGGGAGAATTGTTAACACTTCTTCTACTCAGCTGTGATCTGTTCATGCTATGATCACAAAGTGTCAGGCCAGTGTTCCTGCTGGAACAGCAGAAGAACAATAAACAGTCCGTAATCACCTGCTTTCTGAGGGGAGTTAAGGCTTGTTCCACAGGAAGGGATTTCAAATGGTACCATAAGTCTTGTCAAAGGCCCATGGATGGGGAGACCATGGTCCTAGTGGGTTGACTATTACCATTGTTTCTCTAAAAGGATATGACATGCTTGTCAAATTGCCTCTGAGATTTATGTTTACTCTTATGGATTACTGCTGTTGTCATACTTGGCCAGGAAAGCTTTGTGCAGTGGGAAGGGCTTACTGAAGAGAATCATCTTGTATCTGTTGAATTCTCATCCCTAAATGGGATGTCAGTATCATCCCTCCAAGACAGGGGGACTATAACAGAAAAGCTGGAGGATAGCATAGGATGTTTTGAAACACTGTTGGGGGAGGGCATACCATTGTAATTGCTCTCTTAAACTCTCTGAAACTATAATTAACAACCCGAGACTTGTATATCAACTCTTCATCATGGAGTTAGTAAAGGGCTCTTGAGATCCCAGCCCTCCTGGGATTATTCAGGTGGCTGAGGGGTGCCAGGAGAGAGAGAGAGAGACATTGTGATGTAATTACTCCTGTGAGTGACCCTAATTAAATTTTTGGTTTACTAAGCTTAGAATTTAGGTAGAAAAGATTCTTTGTTCTGTCACAACTGCCATATGTGTGGTAAACAAATGTTTATTTGTGTCCCTAGGGAAAGTTCACATAATCACAAAACAGAAATATGGTTGAATAACTTGGATCTTTTAGGAATCATACTGCAACAAATTTTAATGATAGAAAAAAATATATTTTTTTAATTGAGAAAAGATTCAAAATGAATTTTATTAAGTTGTTATAAAATAGTCTGTTTAGTTTTTCTATATAGTTCATTGATTTGCATATTTAGCTATAGGTATATCTACTTATTTAATTGAAAACTATCAAGTATTCATAGTGAATCCATTTATTTTGTGGCTTGATGAGTGATTTAAATACTTTTAAAGCTTGCTTCTACTTTCTATAGTATCTGGAGTGAGGATAAAATGCTTTGCAATCAGAAAGGAAATAAATGGATATTTAAATATAAAATTAAACTAATTTAATTCTTTTTGGATTGTAGCAATATAATTAAGAGATGCCTGAGAGATTTTGCATAATTTTTCCTTGTCTTTAAAAAGTCTATTGTTATAGAAACTACTCTTAGCCTGGTGCTGTTGTTTCAAAAGAGGGTTTTAAACAATTATTCTAGATGAAGGACAGAGGCTATTGTCTTTACCACAGATAATAAAAACTGAGTTATAAGGAAATAGGCACAAAATCAGGGGACATTGTCCCTAATGTGTATAAATTAAATAGCTAATTTGCAAAAAGGTCAAATCTAGGGTCTGCAGATGTGTTTGACAAAAAAAAAAAAAATTGCAAGGATATTTTTCATTATGGTTAAACAAAAAATGCACTTAAATGATGCAGAATGCAAGAAGAAACCACTTCAATGCTTTTATCTAAGAAAATGATTAATGGGTACTTTGGAGAGAAATACTCAAATAGTGATGCTTAGATGGCATGAAAACCAAAAAGGACGTGGGAAGGAGTTTGATACCAAGACCCAAGTATGTGATATCTCTTGGTTTTGATTCTTTACATATGATCTCTAAATCTTTGCATTCAAGGCCACTTTTTTTTTTAAAGGTTTATTTATTATGTATACAATGTTCTGTCTACATGTATGCCTGAATACCAGAAGAGGGCACCAGATCTCACTATAAATGTTTGTGAGCCATCATAAGTTTGCTGGGAATTGAACTCAGGACTTCCAGAAGAGCAGCCAGAGCACCTAACCTCTGAGAAATCTTTCCAGCCTTACTCAATTTTTAAACAATAAAGTTTGGTATTTTTCTCATGTCCCATACCACAGATCAAGCCATTGACTTTATAACACCGAGCCTTGGTACAAGATGTTGGTCCATTTCATGGCTATCAGAGCATCTGTGGCAATTAGTAGAATTCTTTGGTAGCCAAGAAGACATTCGCTTTAATTAGTGAAGCCAAATACTATGGAAAGTGGGCCAGTGCCCATATGATCCTTTTTGATTTCCAACAAGAAGTGCTTAATTCTTGGGAACACTGTCTTCACATGTGGAAGCAGTTCGTCCTTCATAAAGAGCAGGTGTGCATGTGTGATGGGAACCAGCATGTACTGATGATAGATTCTCTGCTTTATAAATGTAAGTGTCCGTCAGATATAACTAGTGTGGATTTGTCTATGTGAGTATATTCATAGAAAGGCTCTTAGACAGCTACACATGAATATCTTACCTTTTAAAATAACTTCCTCAAAGCATCATTGACACGAGACAAGTTATACATATTTTAATTTCATAATTTATTTTAAAGCATGTATATATGGGTAAACCTCACCAAAGCCAAATTAATAAATATAACTCTAAATATTTCTTGGCTTCCCTCTGTAATTCCTCCACAAACTTATATGTGGTACAAAGAAAGATCAAAGCTCTGTTCCTTTTTGCTTCATGGCTAAACAATTATTTTAATTACCATTACTTGAAAATCTGTTCTTTTTCTTGAAACTGTCAAAATTCAGTTGCCTGTAACTGTTTAGAGTTATTTCTTGAATCACTTCCCTGTTTCATGAATACAATTATCTCTATTTAGGTGAGTACCCTGTCTTGATTGCTGAAGCATTGGAGTTAGGACAGTGCTCTGAATGTATTTTCCTCCAACCAAGTAGTATGGTTTTGTTTATTTTCACATGAATTGTTAGAATCTGTCAACTTTATGAGGAAACCTGCTGAGATTTATATTGGAGTTGCATTCAATATCTTGATCATTTGAGGAGAATTGCCATCTAAATGGTACTGAATTTACTGGTTCATGAAGACAGTATATTTTTCCATTTATTTAGGTCTTCTGTAAAGTTCTATGATTTACAGTTTTTAAAACTTGCACATCGTTTCTTGGAGTTATCTTTGAGTATTTTATATTGTTGATTCTTATAAAATTAGTAATATTTATTTTAATTAACTTTAATTTTAGTTTAGTTGGGTCTTGTTAGATAGCCCAAACTGGTTGGACCTCACTATATGGTTAAGAGGTTTTCTTATTTCAATGAGTTAGTGCTGTGGGTATGCACCCCCATGCCCAACTTTACTTAATTTAAATCTCTGATTATCCATTGCTAATTTGTAAAAAGTGCAATTAATTCTTTGGTATTGATTTTTGGATCTCAAGATACTATGAAATTTTATTTTTGTTTATTCCGTCATCAAGATAAGTTTCATAGTATTTTCTACATGGGTGATTATATCATCTGTAAATAAAGAGAGTTTAACTTTTTTACCTCCTAATACTGATGGGTCTTTGAATGCTTTCTTGTCTGTGGCACTCTCTGGACCTGTCAGAAAATAGACAAATAGAACTGTTGTCAGTGAGTTATCTTTCTCTGTTGGTGATGCAGACACCACAAGTTCTCATTCTGCTCTGGTCAGCTGTTATCCAATACCTTGAATTTTGCACTGTGAACCAGCTATGGTCCAAACATGGTCCATTTAAACCTTCTTAGGTAGTTTGCCATAGTTTTCTGCCTAGACCCAATGATTCTGGGCTATTCATCCTGTCTACCAAAGGAAATCATCTATGCTCTCAATTTCCAGCCTTGATCTACTTGTGATGTGGAAAGCTTATTGTTTGTATTTTCTGCTTGTCCCACACAAGTAAGTCAGCTCTGACCCAGATCATCTAACTAACTGCTGTGCCTTACAGTGTGCTTCTAGCACAACTTTCCAAAAGAGTATTGACTTGGTCTTAGGATAATTCCTTTGCTCAGTTTGTTTTAACTGCTGCTAACTTAGTCCAGAGTCAACCTGAGAAGGGCAAGACAATGTCTCAGGCCAGACACTGTCTAGATGAAATTGACCCATGGGCATGTCTGTGGACAACTGTCTTGATGATTAATTAAGGTAGAAGGGCCCAGCATCATGTACGGGTAGCCCTGGGATACATAAGAAAGCTAGCAAAGCATGGGCGTGGGAAGATGATACCAACTTCAATAGTTTTGTCTTCAAGTTTCTCTTTGAAGTCTTTGAAATAGTTTTTTCTTTCAAGTTTCTCAAGTTTCCTTGATGATTGACTATGATCTAAAAGTATAAGCCAAATAAATTCTTCCCTTCCCTTCCCTTCCCTAAGTAGCTTTTGGTCATCACAGCAACAGAGATTACCTAGAACAGTATCTTTCCATATCTGTTCCTTCCAATTTGTTGCCCTTAGAATGAACGTTCTATTGACATCAATATCCTTCTTCCTCATGGATGATTATCTTTATATCAGACCTTCTCTGTCCAGCAAACTTGCTGTGTGCTTTGTTTTTCCTAAGTAGACTCTCACCAGTACAATACTTCTGAATCAAACATATATTGACATCTAATACATATAAAATATATAAAAACATACAATTTAATCTTATGATATATGACTATACCTCTAAAACACAATAAAATTAATCAGTATTTTTTTGGGGGGTCTCTTCTCCAAATTTGTTTATGCTCTCTTGTATTTTGAGGATCGAGCAAAAAAACAAAAAAACAAACAAACAAACAAAAAAAGGTAGGTGAGACATAGTGATACATACCTGTAATACTAACATGTTGGAGGCAGAGGCAGGAGAATGGTGAATTTTAGGCTAGCTTTGAATTTAGTCCCAGATTAAGATGAGCTAGGGATATGTGTTTATCTGGGTTCATCAGGATAGGCTTATATAGCTCAAAGTTTTACACATTGCTATTTTTGACTGTCATGCTGATTGACTTTTGGAATTAGTGCATCTATCAGTATCTGGAAATGACATGTCAGTACAATTTGCACATGTCTTGTGGCACTGAACAAGGTGGATCATGAATAAAAATAAAAGAAAACATACATAAATATATAGGGTAGAACCTGGATATGGAAAAGAATTATCTTAAATGCATGTGGTAGATGCTTTCCAAATGTTTCAGTACAACATTTCACAAAATTACCAGTCATGCTTGAGTTAGGAAGAAACCAAAAGAATCATTATTAACTGCTGACAAAAGTGACTTTGTATTAACTGTGCTTGAAAAGAGATTACGGAGGACTGAGACCTTTGAAGTTCAGACCCTTGTCAATAGATGAGCAGATTCAGGCACTTGGACCACTCGTCCAGTGAGTCCCTCTCCGAGACAGGGGTCAATCCTTAGGGTCTGATCTCAGACTCTCCCTAGCAGACAGGTGCTAGGGTTGGGCTCTGAAGGGCTTCTCCAGCCACACTGAAAAGAGGGGACCTTGCATGGCAGGGCCCCATCTCCAGGGTGAACTGCATCATCAGAGAAGGATTGAGGCTTTGAAATTCATACCCCTGTCCAGAGCAGAGTCAGAGATAGAGCAGACCCCTTGCTCAGAGGAGACAGGAGACACACAAGCCCTCTTGCCACAACTGACTAGGAGCTGCCTAATCATAAACCACTGAAGCCATGGGCAGATGCCAGTGCAAAAATACATATAACAATATAAAGAACAACAAGGCAACACCAGAAGAAACTGGTGGTTCTACAACTACAAGATCTAAACAGAGCAATGAAGAGGAAACAGAAGGAAACAACACCAGAAACACCTTTATGAAGATCATTGAAGCCCTCAAAGAAGATATGAAAAATTCCCTAAAAGAAATAGAAGAAAATACAAACAAAAAATTGGAAGAGATGAACAAATCTTTGAAAGAAAACCAAAAAAAGGTAAACCAAAAAATGAAAGAAACATGCCAGGAACTAAAAACTGAAATACAAGCAATAAAAAAAGGCACAAAATGAGGCAAAGATGGAAAAAGAAAATCTGAAGAAAAGAGTTGGAACTACTGATACAAGCATAACCAACAGAAACCAAGAGAGTAAAGAGAATCTCTGGAGTGGAAGACTGAGTAGCAGAAATAGATACATCAGTCAAAGAAAATACTAAAACCAAAAAAGCCATAACACAAAATGTTCAGAAAATCTGAGACACCAAGAAAAGACCTAACCTGAGAATAATAGGAATAGAAGAAGGAAAAGAATACCAGCTCAAAGGCACAGATAATGTATTCAATGAAATCATAGAAGAAAACTTTCCTAAGAAGGAAATGCCCATAAAGATACAAAAAGCATACAGAAAACCAAATAGACATGACCCCCCAAAAAAGTCCATTTGCCACATAATAATCAAGACACAAAACATACAGAACTAAGAAAATATTTTAAGAGTTGCAAAGGAAAAGGACCAACTTACCTATAAAGGCAGACCCGTCAGAGTAACACCTGAATATTCAATGGAAATGATGAAAGCAAGAAGGGCCTGGTCAGAAGTTATACAGACACTAAAAGAGCATGGCTGCCAACCTAGACTACTATACCCAGCAAAATTCTCAATCAAAATAGATGGTGTAAACAAGATATTTCATGACAAAGTCAGACTGAAACAATACCTATCTACCAATCCAGCCCTCCAGAAATCATTAGAGGGAATACCAACTTAAGGATCCCAGATACACCCATGAAAGCACAAACAATCAATAATCCCACAGAAGTCCAGAGATAGGAAATACACACAAGTTACCACCAAAAATAACAGGAAATATCAATCAATGGTCACTAATATCCCTCAATATCAATGGACTCAATTCACCTATAAAAAGACACAAACTAACATGATGGATACAAAACCAGAAGACATCCTTCTGCTGCATACAAGAGACATACCTCAACCACAAAGACACACAGGCCCAGAGTAAAGGGTTGGGAAAAGATTTTCCAATCACTTGGCCCTAAGAAACAAGCTGAGGTTGCCATCCTAATATCTAACAAAGTAGACTTTAAGCTAAAAGCAATTAAAAGGGACCAAGTTGGTCATTACTTATTCATCAAAGGAAAAATTGGTCAAGAGGAGATTTCAATCTTGAATATTTATTCCCCTAATATAAGGGCACCTACATATGTAAAAGAAACACTGCTAAAGCTCAAATCCCACATCAATTCTCACACCCTAATATTGGGAGACTTCAATACCCCACTTTCACCCCTGGTTAGGTCAACTAGACAGAGACTCAACAAAGAAATAAGGAGTCTAACAGAGATTATGTTGCAAGAGGATTTAATAGATAATTAATGCAAAGGAATTATGTATTTCACCCAAATGCAAAGGAATATACATATTTCTCAGCACCACATGGAACTTTCTCTAAAATTGACTACATATTTGGCCTTAAATCAAATATCAAAAGATACCAAAAAAGTGGAAATAATCCCTTGTATCATATCAGACTCCCAGGGCCTAAAGATAGAGTTTAACAACATCAAAAATCACAGGAAGCCTACCAACTCATGGAAACTAAACATCACTCAGCTGAACCACCTCTGGGTCAAGGAAGAAATTAAGAAAGAAATCAGAGTCTTCCTAGAATTTAATGAAAATGAATCCACAACGTACCCAAACTTGTGAAATACAATGAAAGCGGTCTGAAGGGGAAAATTCATAGCACTAGATGCCTATAAGAAAAACCTAGAGAAATCCCACACTAGATAACTAACAGCACAGCTGAAAAGTCTTAGAACAATTAGAAGCAAACTCACCTAGAAGGAGTAGACAGCAGGAAATAATCAAACTTAGAGATAAAATCAATACAATTCAAACAAAAAGAACAATACAGAAAAACCAATGAATCAAAAAGTTGGTTCTTTGAGAAAGTCAACAAGATAGATAAGCCTTTATCCAAAGTAATCAAAATGCAGAGAGAGAGTATCCAAATCAACAAAATAAGAAATGAAAAGGGGGACATAACAACAGACCCCCAGGAAATCCAGAGAATTATCAGATCATACTTTGAAAATTTATATTCCACAAAAATAAAAAACCTAGAAGAAATGGACAACTTTTGGATAGGTACCATTTACCAAAATTAAATGAAGATCAGATTAATTACCTAAATAGACTTATAACCCGAAAGGAAAATGAAGCTGTCATTAAAAGCCTTCCAAGCAAAAAGAGCCCAGGTACAGATGATTTCAGTGCAGAATTCTACCAGACATTAAAAGAAGAAATGCTATCATTACTCCTCAAAGTATTTCATACAGTAGAAACTGAAGGAATATTGCCAAATACCTTTTATGAGGCCACAATTACCCTAATACCCAAGCCACTCATAGACACAACAAAGAAGGTGAATTACAGACCAATTTCCCTCATGAATATTGATGCTAAAATTCTCAACAATATTTTGGCAAACCATATATCACAATATATAAAAAATATCATCTACCATGATCAAGTAGGCTTCATCCCAGAAATGAAGGGATGGCTCACCATACAAAAAACTGTAAACGTTATTTATCATATAAATCAACTGAAGGAAAAAATCCCGCATGGTCCTGTAGATGCTGAAAAAGCCTTTGACAAAATCCAACACTCCTTTATGATAAATATCCTGGAGAGATCAGGAATAGAGGGAAATATCTAAATATAATAAATGTGATTTACAAGAAGCCGACAGCCAACATCAAACTTAATGGAGAAAAACTCAAAGCAATTCCACTAAAATTAGGAACTAGACAAGGATGTCCTCTCTCCCCTTATCTATTCAGTATAGTTCTGGAAGTTTTAGCTAAAGTAATAAGAGAACAAAAGGAGATTAAGGGATACAAATTGGAAATGAAGAAGTGAAACTATCTCTATTTGCAGATGATATGATTGTATACATACGTGACCAACAATATTCTACCAGGGAACTTCTGCAGCTGATAAACACCTTCAGCAATGGAGCAGGATACAAGATTAACTCGAAGAAATTAGTAGCCCTCCTATATGCTAACGATAATAGGGCTGAAAAAGAAATAAGGGAAACATGATCCTTTATAATAGCTGCAAATAGCATGAAATACTTGGGACTAACTATAACCAAAGAAGTAATAGATTTATTTGAGAAAATTTTAAATCACTGAAGAAAGAAATTGAAGGGGATATCAGAAAATGGAAAGATCTTCCATGTTCCTGCATAGGTAGGATCAACATAGTAAAAATGGCAATTCTACCAAAATCAATCTACAGATTCAGTGCACTTCCCATCAACATCCCAACACAATTTTTTACAGACCTTGAAAGAACAATACTCAATTTCATTTGAAATAACAGGAAAGCCAGGATTGCCAAAGCAATTTTGTTCAACGAAAGAACCTCAGGAGGCATCACTATCCTCAACTTCAAGTTATACTATAGAGCTACAGTAATAAAAACAGCCTAGTACTGGCACAAAAACAGACTTGTGGATCAATGGAATAGACTTGAGGATCCAAGCATTAACCTGAAAACCTATGAACACCTGACCTTTGACAAAGAGGCCCAAAATATTCAATGGAAAAAAGATAGTATCTTTAACAAATGGTGTTGGCATAGCTGGTTGGTAGTGTGTACAAAAATGCAAGTATATCCAAGCCTATCGCCCTGCACAAAACTCAAATCCACGTGGATCAAATACCTCAACATAAACCTAGCTACACTGAACTTGATAGAAAAGAAAGTGGGAAATACCCTTCAACGAATTGGCACAAGCAACCACTTCCTAAATATAACACCAGTGGTACACACACTAAAAACAACAATCAATAAATGGGACCTCCTGAAACTGAGAAGCTTTTGTAAAGCCTAGGACACAGTCAATAGGCCAAAACGACAGCCTACAGAATATGAAAAGATTTTCACCAACCCTACAAGTGATAGAGGATTGATCTCTTAACTATGTAGAGAACTCAAGAAACTAGAGCCCAAAGCCTTGAATAACCCAATCAAAAATAAGGTTGAGAACTAAAAAGGGAATTTTCAGCAGAAGAATTATGAATGCCTGAAAGGCACTTGCAAAAGTGCTCAACTTCTTTAGCCATCAGAGAAATGCAAATCAATACAACTTTGAGATACCACCTTATACCTGTCAGATTGGCTAAGATAAAAGACACAGATGACAGCCTATGCTGGAGAGGATGTGAAACAAGGGGAACAGTCCTCCATTGTTGCTGGGAGTGTAATCTTGTTCAGCCACTCTGGAATGTAGTATGGCAGTTTCTCAGAAAACTGAGAATCAATCTCCCCAATGATCCAGCAATATTACTTATGGGTGTATACCCTAAAGATGCATATTCACACTCCAAAGGCATTAATTAGCTCAGCTATGTTCATAGCAGCATTATTTGTAATAGGAAGAACCTGGAAACAACCTAGATGTCCCTCAGCTGAAGAATGGATTAACAAACTGTGGTACATCTACACAATGGAGTACTACTCAGCAGTAAGAAAAAATGATATCGTAAAATTTGCAGGCAAATGGATGGATTTGGAGAATATCCTCCTGAGTGAGGTAAATCACAAACCCAGAAAGATAAGCAGCAGATGTACTCACTCATTAGTGGACTGTAAACAAAAAAAGCAAAAAGCAAAATATGTCCAAGCTGCAAACCACAACTACTTAACAGCTTGGGATCTGAAACACCTTGGACTGGCACCTTGGATCCCACTCCCCCCAGAAGAACACTTGACCCAGTCTTGATGTCGTGGTGAGGAAAGCAGATCTGCCTGGAATGGATGCTGACTTAAGCAACCTTCCTACCTTGGGACCTTGGTACCTCCTGCCCTTTCTGGGGAGGAGATAAAGAGATGTGGAGAAGAGAGAGTGACTGGAAGGGGTGAGAAGGGGATGGGAGCTTGAACAAGGATATACACTGATATAAAGAATGATTTTATTCACAATAATAAAAAACTTAAGAAAAAATAAGTAAAGAGATTACATTATTATCTAGTTTCTTTTGAAAAAACTAAAATTGTTTTGTTTTATTAAAATATGAAAAGGGTTAAAGCCAAAACATGTAGGGCAAAACATATTATAGAGGTAGATCTAAGCAGTTATTTGAAATCTTATTTTTCTTGAGCATATTATGTTTATAGCTTACAGTGTAATTTACAAATTGAAGTCTGTTGTTATTTATTCTTTATCTTAAATAAATACTCATTTTTATATACTATTTTGTATCTATAGTTTTGCATTTTTCTTAAAGTGAGATTCAAATATCTGTAAGTATTGGGTCCCATACAAACTGGGTTTGCTTTTGCTTCTAAAATAGTTTTAATTCAGGTTTCATATTCATAGTAAATAACTAGCTCAGCATGAGGTATAGTTTATAGGTCACCATCATCTGAAGTTGCTCTGAAACCACTGACAATGATCATGATAATCAAATAATAAAGGTTGCCTTTATTATTAAAAAAAAGTGCATAAATTGTGTCCATATGCCACATACATACAAAAGTATAGAAACTCATACTACAAAATTAAGGGCAATGTAATTTAGTGTTTGTCTAATTTTCATTGATATTTTAATAGTTGTTTTTTCACTTACACTTAGCTTTGCAATTTTTAGCTTTGGCTATATTTGTGGTTAAGAGACAAAGGTTACAAATGCTCTTTTTCTTTATAAAATACATTATATTGCCAAGAAATACAAAGCACAGATGAAATCATACAATCATATTTATTACATTTTATCGACTTATTTGGAAAGTTTATTGCTTTAGAAAGGCTTATTTTGCTCTTCTTCCTTTGCATCTTTTTAGTTTGTAGGGATTCAGTAGCTTCCCTTTTCTCTATGTTTGCCTCTTACTTTTTTACAGTATGACCACTCTGTCTCAAGACAAAAGTCTCTGATCAGGAAAGGGTTAAAGAATGGACTAGAACAGATTCAAAGACTCTAATTCCCAATTGGAGGAGGCCACAGCACTAGCATCAAAGGGGGCATGTGAGGCTGAGAAGGAAATTGTGAGTCTTGCCTTGTGATTGGGCATCATTATTCTTCTGTTTTCTAGGAAGATGATTGGTATAATTAGCAGCAAATGTCATGGGCAACTGTAATTCACCATTCACTGTAACAAATGGCACTTCACTGTTTTCAAAGCTTTCTTTCACCTCTCATCTGCCCACCTCGTTGTTCCCCACTCTATCGAAACAATCAAATACAGAATAAAACCTGTTTGTTTCCTGGTATTTATATATTATCATATATTTACAGCAGTAACCTGACTATTACTTTTTTAAGTCATTAAATGGCCAATCACTGAAATTTCAGGTGTTCGTTTTCTCTAAATTAAAGTCCCTTAAAAAAAGGTAGCCATGGAGTTTTATAGTAAGAATGTTCGAGGGGTTGTTTACAGTTATTTGAAGACTATTTCTTATCAATCCTATTTCTAAGTGGTGAAACAAAAGGATGTTTCATTAAGCAGTACACATGATCTTTTGAAACACCTTTAATATTCTTAGGGTTTATTTTTTTTTTGCAGTTTTTTCAATGCCATACTCAATTCATTATAGCAATTTAATAGAAATGTACGGTCAGTTAAATCATAGAAACAGAATGCAAAAAATAGTATTTTGTAAGATATTATGTGATCAGCTCTTGAAATATTTACCAAACATGCATTTTAAAAGGTATTTGCTGAACAATAGCATAGTTGTTGAATAACTCCATTTTATTCCTTTTTTTCCTGAGAAAATTTTTACTGCTGTACACTCATCATACATGCTTATGGATTTATAAAGTCAGTTTTCTTCATATATTGCATGTTCTCTGGTTATATCCATTCCCACAACCTCTCTCCCCTCACTCCTTCCCATGCCCCATATCCTCTAGCCTTCCTTGCCCATTTTCTTTATCCACTTTGCTGATAGACACTTGGGACTGATTGTAGAACTGGCCTACTGTTAATAATGTTCACATCAGGAATGCATAGATAGCTATGAGGAATGTTGACTTGCATTCCTTCAGGTCCAGGCCCAGGAATGCTGTGGCAATACTTGCACTAGTTCTGGCTTTTGGCCATCCACAGTCTCCACAGTCTCTAAATATTCCCTTAGTTTTACTCTTCCAGGGCAGCTGCGCTCCCCCCCCCACTTTTTTCTTTGTCTCTCCTTTCTTGCCTATCTCTGCCCCCCCCCCAATTCTTTTAAAGCAAAGCAAAAAACCCACTAATCTGTTACTGAAAGTATCCTGTGAATCTGAAGGTTTTGTTTTTAAGCCAGGGTTTATCCGTGTAGCCCTGCTTGGCTATCCTGGAGCACCAGGCTGGCTTTGAAGTCAGCAATCTGGTCTCTGTCTTAAAGTGTAGTCCTAGATTTCTGCAGTTGAGTCTGAGCTGGTTCTGGGCCTTCAGAACAGATTTTGGATTTTCTGTCCTGTTCTTGCCTTTTTTTTGGTACTAAAATTAGTGTCCTTCCTCTGGCATCTCTACTGTGGGATTGTTGTTCTCCACCGTCAGGTTTATTTCCCGGAGATCTTGAACCCCTTGCAATGCTGTCTTCCTCTCTTGTGGGAATTTGATACATTTGGCCAGTGGTATTGGGGTGATAAACACTATGGCTTGGTCTTGTCTGCATATGTGACAGTATAAAAACTGAGGGGGAGGGGCATGCTCTTTTGGGTGGTCAGAGAACAGTGGGTTCCCAGCATCCCTGGGCAGAACAGAGGACATTGACAGCTGGATTAGCACAGAGGTCTCTACTTTGTTCATGAATGTACATTATTGATTTCTTTTCCTTAATAAAATTTATCTAGCCCACAGCATCAGTGTCTCCCTGCATCAGGTGCCCAAGTTTTGCCTCACTGGGGATTATAAATTGCTCCTGAAAAAACACAAAGAGAAGAATCTTTTTTTAAAACATCTATCTATCTATCTATCTATCTATCTATCTATCTATCTATCTATTTATTATGTATACAGTGTACAGAAGAGGGTACCAGATGTCATCATAGATGGTTGTGAGCCACCATGTAGTTGCTGGGAATTGAACTCAGGACCTCGGGAAGAACAGTCAGTGTTCTTAACCTCTGTGTCATTTCTCTAGCCGCGCAAAGAGAAGATTCTATCTATGACTTAAAATATAGAATAGATCTACAAAAAAATTGACCCAAAAGGTACAAATCAGGAGAGATCAATTGCAGACTCTTGATGACTTTCAAAAATTCTAAGAGACACTGTAAATCCTTAAACAGTGAAAAGGACTTCAATAGTCCTAGGGAATTATCAGCAGAAACTGAGAAAGAATTGGCTTTGGTGGAAAAGAAATTACAGGATGCACATATAGATCATGGGGATCTAGAGCTTGACTGCAGTCTCGTTTTGTCACCCTCTACAGGGATTTTGATGCAGAGAGAAAAATATTATCTTGTAATGGATATATATAACCACAGGAGCAGAGTAAAAAAAGACATGTGGAAAAGGCTTCTGAGTTGATTATAAAGGAAAATTAAGACTTTGTCAATTGATAGGAATGAACCCAGTAGAAATTGTAGTACCTTTTACTAATGAGGATATTTCCTCTTTATGGGCTGAAAATGAATATTTGTAGTTGGAAGTTTCTGGTCAGGCTTAGTTCCGAGGTTTGGACCTGCAGTCCCGAATAATCACACAAAGGCTTAAATTAATTACAAGCTGATTGATCTATGACTCAGGCTTATAACTTGCTAACTTATACTTTAAGTCAACCCATATTACTATTTATATTTAGCCATGTATCTTGGTACCTTTTTGTTCAGTGCAGCATTTTCATTTTCTTTCCTCTGTGTCTGGCTGCATTTGTTGCTCTGCTCTTCCACTTCCCAGAATTCTCCTAGTCTGATTGCCCCACCTCTACTTCCTGTCTAGCTACTTGACCAATCTGGTTTTATTAGACCAATATTTAGTGACAAATATTGAAAATATATAAGAGTATAGTTCTACAGTAAATTCTGGTGAAGAGTTTGTGGTAATTTTTTTTTTGAGAGATTAACAACAGTTATTCCCAAAGTAAGAGACTTAAATTTGTAAAAAGAATCCTTTCCTCACATTGTATGAGGAATACCAATCTCTGAAGCCTCTACCTTCTTTACTAATGCAAATAAATCAGAAAACACAGGATATAAATCATGAAATTAAAGTATACTGGTTCAAAACCCTTATGATTCTGTGCAAACATTCTTGAGGTACTAATGGATTTTATATAACCTCTTAATATAGTTACTAACTCTCAATATGCAGAAAGAGTTATTTTATATACTGAAACTATGAAACTTATTCCTGACTAAAAAGAATTAACTTTGTTATTGTTATTTATACACTTACAGGAAATAGTCAGGAATAGAAATAATCACATACACACACACACACACACACACACACACACACACACACACACACATATATATAGTCACATTAGATTTCATATGGGTCTGCCAGGTTTTCTGGCGAAAGGTAATAATGCAATTGACTAGGTCTTAGTAGGAAATGTGCTGGAGGATCAAGAATTTCATAAAAAACACCATGTTAATGGTTTGAAAAGGATTTTTCTACACTTGGCAACAAGCCAAAGAAATTGTTAAAAAGAAGTCTTACTTCTTCCTTGTATAACCAAACTCCATTATCTATAGGAAATAACCCCAAAGGAATGAGATTTGGTAAATGGATGTGTTTCATTTTTCAGAATCTGAAAAATTAAAATAAGTACACCATATAATAGATAAAATTTCAAGATTTCAATGAGTTCTGAAAAGGCTGATTCTATAATTACACATCTATTAGAAGTAATGGCCATCATTGGAATACCTGTACAAATTAAGACAGGCAATGCTTCAGCATATGTCTTTAGTAAAATGGAAGGTCTTTTTTGCATATTATGACATAATGCATATTACAGGTATACCATACAATCCAACAAGACAAGTGGTTTTAGAAAGATCTAATCACACTTAAAACAAAATGTTTAATAAACAGAAAGGGGTAATAAAGACCCCTAGAGAGAGATTTCATAATGCCTTATTAACTTTAAATTTCTAAATGCTAATGAGAAAGTAATAACAGCTGTTGTATGGTGTTTCTGACCTGTCCTACCCAATGTCGGGACCTGCAGTCCCACAGAGCGACAAAGAGGCTTATATTATTTACATGTTATTTGGTCTATGGCTCAGGCTTATTGCTAGCTAGCTCTCTAATCTTAACTCATTTTGATTAATTTGTCTTGTTATGTGGCTTGTGGCTTATATGTATTTTACTATATTTTGTTGTTTGAGTGGCTGGATTGTGTTTTGTTACTCCACGCTCCTTCCTCTATATTTATGCTTGAATTTTTTTCTATCTGTTTTTAAGCTGCTTTGTCATAGGCCCAGACAATTTCTAAAAAATTATTTTATGGTATTTACAGCATACACAAAGACACTACAGACAGCTGTGGAGAGACATTGGACAACAGAAAAAAACTACTGAACTAAATAAGCTTGTAGACTTTAAAGATTTGTTGACCTCAGAATGGAAACCAAGATATGTGTTATGTTTGGGAAGGGGTTTCACTTTTGTGTCCATAGGTGAAGAAAAATTATGGAGACCATAAAAATTAATAAAGATTCTTTTTGAACAAGAGAAACCTCTTGATAAGGAGAAGTAATAGTTTATTGATTGATGTGACAATTCTGCATGTCAAAAGGAAAACTCACTGTATAGCAGGCTCCGAAATTTCAAAAAGGATGATGTGGTCCCACAATAATGATTCAACCTGATCTATAATAATGCCATTGAGCTGATAAACATCACCCAAATATCAGCCTTGGACTATAAATTGTTCAGGACAATTTCAAGGTTGTGGCTGGCTAAGATGGTCCACCATCTTACACTACTCTAGCCAGAACTTCAGGTAGGCTTTATCCATTACTCAGACACAGGCTACAAGTGTTATCACTAGTCCTTATGAGACTTAACCTTTGTTTTAGTCTTTTACAGAATCCCATAGAGATGCTTTTGTCCTATAGACAGCAAGAAGTAATTCTAAGAAAACAATGTCCCCTCTCAAAACGGGTTTTTGTTTTTTCTCAGGGTTTTATGATAATTGCCATTTGTAAGTTGTTATAGGGTTAGGGGCAGAACAATAAAATTTGACTCAGGAATCTCATTTGGAATAGAAAAAAGGGGAATATATAGGATAGGTTAGCCAGGTAGATTATTATATCTACTTATAAACTAAAAAAGCATTTATCAGTTTTAGATAATTTGCATTGGTATAGATTCTTGTATGTTGATACAAATATAGAATTATTTTTATTATCTTGCTTAAGGTAATTTGTATATTGATCCAAAGTCACAATTATTTTTGTTATATTGTATACATGTTTCTACTTCTATTTAAAATATTTTTATATATTGACACAAATGTAAATTATTTTGTATTAATAGTGTAATAATTCTTGGCACATAGCAGATACATGGTAAATGTGCTAGTTCAATAACCCCAAATGGTGTAGGCAAAACACGCTGTATATAGAGGGCATGCCCCTAGGCATGTAAATCTGTGTTGTATAAGGTTATCATCTCTGCTGCTGCCGGCAACCAGAGTGGACTCAGGAAATGCTGCTATCAGAAAAACCGTTTTTAACTCTGTTTCCTTTCTGTTCAATATAAGCAGAAACCTTAAATCAATCACACTTATGCCAAGCCTTTCGTGAAACATATGAGTTTAAGCTGTGTGCCGCGAACGCGCCATTTTTAAATTCCAGCCTGAACACCGCACCGTCTCTGTACCATAAATCAATTCAAATACACAATTCAAAAACCACTTTTGACTCTGTTTCAGTGATCTAGAACCCGTTTTAAGCTTTTTAAACTTTCTCAAGCTTTATGCGGGTGTTCGGCCCACGTTGGGAAGCCATCTGTTGTAGAAAGTTTTCCGGGGCTCATTTGGGCCCGGGAGTTTGTGACCTGACCTGCGGCGGCTTTTGTCCCCCCAAGAAATGAATCACACGCTTATATTAACTTTATACTGTTTGGCCCATGTCTCAAGCACATTACTAGCTAGCTCTTTCATCTTAATTCAACCCATTTCCATTAATCTACCCACCACGTGGCTCGGCCCATGGCTCACCTGTGTCCCTTACATGCTTCTTCTTCCAGGGAAAGATGGAGACTAACTCCACCCTTCTCCTACCTGCCTGTCCTCTGATTCTCTCTCCACTTCTACGGTGCTCTACATAGGGCAAACCAGTCCTTTATTTACAGCATGCAGAGAGCATTTCCACCACAAATCTGTGCCCATTCGTTACCGTATAAGGAGACATCACTTGAAAATTATTCTCTTTTCTCTTCTGCTTCTCTTCCCTTGTACTCACCTGTCAACTTTCCAGAATAAACTCTAGTGGGGCAGCTGGTAGTGTGTGTCTGTTCTCATGTGAAAAACCAACAAATGTATTATGTTTCTACCTCTGTTTAGGTTATTTTGTATACTGATGCAAATTAAGGATATTTTTGTCATATTGCACTATATATTTCTACCTCTGATTAAGATATTTTTGTATATTGTCACAATTTTGACTTTATAAGTTCATAAGAATTACAGGTTAACAGTCACCCATGTTTACCAAATTCATAGTCATATTAGTTAGGTTTTCAAGGTGTGCAGAGATATAATCCACAAAAATAGGCAGTCTTCAAATACTTCTAAAACCTAGCATTTAAATGTTTTAATAACTTAGAATTCTGGTGACATGAGACACATCTGCTCCTAGCACCACTAATCTACTTCCAAGAGGATGATGGGCACCAAAAACACTCCACATGGAGTCTGTTTTTTTCTTGGCAAACTGGCCTGTTGGACAAAGAACTGCCCTTAGCTTGACTGCTCACAGTAAGCACAGTGTCCAATCTGGACAAGCAGGACACAAGGAAAAGCAACTGCTGAACCTTGCCATAACAAGATAGAACAGTTTTTCCAAATGTTCCTGTTTATAAAAAATGGTCTGTCAGATATCTAGGCTTTTTAGCTAAAGTTGGATGCCCTAACATTGAAGACTGTCCAGGCAGCTCTTTCTCTTATTTCTTGAATTTTTCAGAAGCTGCTTGCTTGAACTTCCTGCTCACTCAAGTAATATTACTTTCCTTTTCATGTCTTGGATGGGCTTGAAAATTAGATAGTTACAATCCTTTTGAACTTCAGCTGAGGACACATTAGGTACAAGACTTAGACTCTTCAGGATAGGATAACTACTAAAGTAATCTCTGTAATTTGCCAATTACCTAATAGTCTGAGGATCTGGAATGTGTTTCTTGATTGATATTGTTCTTTTGGCTGTAGGTCCTTTTTTGTTTATGCTGTTACCTTTTCTTTCTCCTGGACAATACTTGGTAATTGTTCCTATTGTATATAGTTTTGTATTAGGGTTATAATCTTTTTAATAAAACCAAAAAGGGGAAATGTTATGGGAAAGGGGTCATGTGCTCTCTCTTGGATGGTCAGAACAGGACAGTTGGTTCCCATCACCCTTGAGAAGAACAGAGGACAATGACAGCTGGATTAGCAGAGGCATCTACTTTATTCTATATCCTGAGTGTACCTTATTGATTTATTTTCCTCAATACATTTTATCTAGTCCATTGCATGTGTGTTTCCCTTCATTCCTCCTTCTACCTTCCTTGTTTTGGAAACATATTTGTTTTTTATCTATAGGTCAGACTGGTATGAATCTCACTATACAGCAAAGGCTATCCTTGACCTTATAATAAACTTGCACCTGCTCCTTAAGTACTGGGAAAAGAAAAGAGACAGCTAATGTTTTCTTCTTTATTGAATTAGTACTAGGAACTGAATTCAATGCTGTTTTTTGGTCTTTTTTTTTTTTATCTGAAATAATCTACTGTTGAACTATACTCCAACTCTGAAAAAGCTTTGGATTTTATACACTATCTAGATGAATAAATATTATCTGTATTTTTAAGTAATACAAACTATACTTATAGCAGCAATTAAATGAGATAAAATGTCAATGAATGGGTAAGTAGCTGATATATACAGAGCACTGTATGTTCAAAACTGCTGAGAGATGTGGATACAATCGCATACTATGCTTTTGTTCAAGGTCAGCTACTGTTTGAAGTTTGATTAGTCTTCCTACTTGAGTCTCAAAGTGATTTACATATGAAGCCAATATGTTTGTAGCCTAGTGATCTCAGTGTTCTTCCTGACACATTTTAATTAATCAATCATATGTATGAATTTTAGCCATGAACATTGTGGAATGTTCATTCTTCCTGACATCATGATATACTTTAACATTTTGATCACAATTGTTTCTGGAAACCCCAGCCTTTTTGTCTATAGACTTTGAACCTCTATTGTCTGGACTCTCTCATGACCCTTTGTTCCCACATTTCCAAATGTGAATTGTAACACTCCCCTTTTCCTCAGGAATATGTGTGTTTTTTAAATTTTTTAAGGATTAAACACAAATGTCAAATTCTTAGCCAAATTAAACAAAAAAGGGAAGACTTACTTCAATAAAACTAGAAATTGAAACGCAAACCTTCTAATAGATATGAATGAAATTCCCCAAAATCATAAGGACATACACTATAAATTTGTTTCAATAAATTGAAGATTCTGAAAAAAAAAACTGGTGAGTTTTTAGATAGGAAAATTAAACCTAAATTTAATCAATGATTTTAACAAATGCATACTTTGTAAACTTGAAATACTTAAAATGCTAATCAAATACTCCATATTAAAAACAAAAAACAGCAATAACAAAAACATAGGAAAATATGAACTTACTACCAAATTCTACTATAAATTAAAGAACTATGACAAATAAATATCATATTATTCCATAAAACTTTAAAAAAATAAACCAAGCCTTTAAAAGTTACAAAGCTAGTGAAACCATGATATTAATCTTAGTATTTCTTTTTCCTTTTTTTAAAAAGCTTTCTTCATATATATATATATATATATATATATATATATATTATTTGGTGATTTTACATCATGCACCCCATCAAACTCAGATATCAGACCTCTCAGTATCATGCCCACTCTTATGATCTCCCCATCTATAAAACCGCCCATTCATGCTGGTCATTTGCTTACTGGAGTATAATTAATCTCACTGTGGCCAGACCCTTAAAGAAAACAAGTCTTTCCTTACTCACCCCTCTGCCAGAAGTCATCAATGCAGAAGTGAGGCATTGTGACACTTAGCTATGTTCTAGCCTTGAACTCTTGTGTACAATGATCTCTCTCTCTTTTTATATCTTTTTTTAAAGTCCACAAATGAGTGAGTATATTCCCTGCTTATCTTTCTGGGATTGTGATACCTTGCTCAGGAGGATATTCTCCATATCCATCCATTTGCCTGCAAATTTTAGAGTATCATTTTTTCTTACTGCTGAATAGTACTCTATTGTATAGATGTACCACAGCTTGTTAATCCATTCCTCAGTTGAGGGGCATCTAGGTTGTTTCCAGGTTCTTGCTATTACAAATAATGCTCCTGTGAACATAGTTGAGCTAATGCTTTTGGGGCATGAATGCACGTTTTTAGGGTATATGCCTAGGAGTGGTATTGCTGGATCCTTGGAGAGATTGTTTCCCAGTTTTCTGAAAAACTGCCATACTGCATTCCAAAGTGGTTGAACAAGTTTACACTTCCACCAACAATGGAGGACTGTCCCCCTTGTTCCACAACCTCTCTAGTATAGGCTGTCATCTGTGTTTTTAATCTTGGCCATTTTGACAGGTGTAAGATGGTATCTCAAAGGTGTATTGATTTGTATTTCTCTGATGACTAAAGATGATGAGCACTTTTTCATGTGCCTTTCAGCCATTTTTAATTCTTCTGCTGAGAATTCCCTTTTTAGTTCTGAACCTCATTTTTTAATTGGGTTTTTAAGGGTTTTGGGCTCTAGTTTTTTGGGTTCCTTATATATTTTAGAGATCAATCCTCTGTGACTTGTAGGGTTGCTAAAAATCTTTTCCCATTCTGTAGGCTGTCGATTTGTCTTATTGACTGTGTCCTTGGCCTTACAGAAGCTTCTCAGTTTCAGGAGGTCCCACTTATTGATTGTTGTTCTTAGTGTCTTTGCTACTGGTGTTATATTTAGGAAGTGGTCACCAGTGCCAATGCATTGGAGAATATTTCCCACTTTCTTTTCTATCAAGTTCAGTGTAGCTGGTTTTATGTTGAGGTCTTTGATCTACTTGGATTTAAGTTTTGTACAAGATGATAGGTTTGGATCTATTTTTGTTTTTTTACACACTGCCATCCAGTTATGCCGACACCATTTGTTGAAGATACTATTTTTTTTCCATTTAATATATTTGGCGTCTTTGTCAAAAATTGTGTTCATAGGGATGTGGGTTAACGTCTGGGTCTTCAATTCAATTTCATTGACCCACAAACCTGTTTTTATGTCATTACCAGGCTGTTTTTATTACTGTAGCTCTATATTATAACTTGAAGTTGGGGATTATAATGCCTCCTGAGGTTCTTTTCTTGAGCAAAATTGTTTTGGTAATTCTGGCTTTCCTGTTATTCCAAATGAAGTTGAATATTGTTCTATCAAGGTCCGTAAAATATTGTGTTGGAATTTTGATGGGCAGTGCATTGAATCTGTAGATTGCTTTTGGTAAAATTGCCATTTTTACTATGTTGATCCTACCTATCCAGGAACATGGGAGATCTTTCCATTTTCTGATATCCTCTTCAATTTCTTTCTTCAGTGACTTAAAATTTTTGTCAAATAGATCTGTTACTTCTTTGGTTATAATTACTCTAAGGTATTTTATGCTATTTACATCTATTATAAAGGGTGATGTTTCCCTTATTTTTTTTTCAGCCCTTTTATCTTTAGTGTATAGGATGGCTACTGATTTCTTTGAGTTAATCTTGTATCCTGCTACATTGCTGAAGGTGTTTATCAGCTGTAAAAGCTCCCTGGTAGAACTTTGTGGGTCACTTATATATACAATCATATCATAGGGTGTGTCTTTTTATTGGTGAATTGAGTCCATTGATATTAAGGGACATTAATGACCAATGACCAATATTTCCCATCATTTTTGATAGTAACTTGCATTCCCTTTTTTATTGGGGGGTGGGGTGGGGTGGGGTGGGGTGTTTCTTCTGTTGGCTTATCAATTATTTGTGGTTACATGGGTGTTTCTGGTTTCCTTAGGTTGGAGTTTTCCCTTTAGGCCTTTTTGCAGGGTGGGGTTTGTGGTTAGGTATTGTTTATATCTGGTTATGTCATGAAATAACTTGTCTACTCTATGTTGATTGACAGTTTTGCTGGGTACAGTATTCTAGGTTGGCATCCATGCACTTTTAGTGTCTGTATATTATCTGACCAGGACCCTCTTGCTTTCATTGTTTCCACTGAATAGTCGGGTGTTATTCTTATGGGTCTCCCTTTATAGGTGACTTGATCTTTTTCCTTTGCTGCTCTTAGGTTGTTTTTTTTTTTTTTTTTTTTTTTTTTTTTTTTTTTTTTTTTTTTTTTTTTTTTTTTTTTTTTTTTTTTTTTTTTTTTTTTTTTTTCTCTATTCTGTAGGTTTAGAGTTTGATTATTATATGGTGAGTAGTCCTTTTTGGTGGGTCTAGTCTAATTGGTGTTCTGTAGGCTTCCTGTATTTTTATAGGCATTTCCTTCTTTAGGTTGGGAAAGTTTTCTTCTTTGATTTTGTTGAATATATTTTCTGTGCCTTTCAGCTGGTATTCTCCTTCTTCTGTTCCAGTTATTCTCAGGTTTGGTCTTTTCATGGTGTCCCAATATTTCCTGGACATTTTGTGTTATGACTCTTTTGGTTTTAGTGATTTCTTTAATGATGTATCTATTACCACTATTGAGTCTTCCTCATCAGAGATTCTCTCTTCCATCTCTTGGATTCTGTTGGTTATGCTGGAATCTGTAGTTCTGGGTCATTTTTTCAGGTTTTCTTTCTTGTTTTGTCTTAGTTTGTGCCTTCTTTATTGCTTCTATTTTGATTTTTAATTCTTGGCAAATTTCTTTCACTTGTTTGTTTTCTTTTTTTTGTTTTTTCCCCCCCTTTCAGGGCTTTGTTTTCTCTTCTAATTTTCTGTTTGTATTTTCTTCTATTTCTTTAAAGGAGTTTTTTATACCCTCTTTTAAGGCTTCTATTAGTTTCATAAAGCTGCTTTTAAAGTCATTTTCTTCTGTTTCCTCTTCGTTGTTATGTTCAGGTCTTGAAGCTATAGAACTACTTGTTTCTTCTGGTTGTTGACCTTTGTATTGTTGTATGTATTTTGCACTGCTGTCTGCCCATTGTTTTCCCAATTCTCTCTTGGTTATTTCTTGGTCAGCTTCTGGTGAGTTGTTGGTCTGAACGCTTCTAAGGCTCTGAAGGCTCTTAATTAGCCATGTGCTCAGTGGGTGGACTGTTTTGGTGAGGTCTCAGTGTTATGCCAATTGTCACCTCTTGACCTCTTACCTCTTACCTGTGTGCTCAGGGACTTGGCTGTTTCCCCACTGCTATTACACAAGCTGTGAACTGGTTGGGCTTTGGGCTGTGCTCTGCGTTGAAGCCAAGAAACCATCTCAGGGCCCCGGGTTCCGGTGGCAGAAGTCACCATCTGCCTTCGGATGTCCCTGCTGTGCTTCTAGCAACTCCCTTGCTTCCCTGCCACTACCATGCCAGTCCCTCTCTGTGCAGACTGTTTCCTGCGGAAGCTGAGGTTTTTTACTTCTGGGGCATGCTGAGGTTTTTTACTTCTGGGGCATGCGCCCAGGACCAAGGGACCCAGCTGTTCCCCTGCTGCTACCCTCCCAACTGTGATCTGGGCAGTCAGTGGTCTGAGCTGCTGTTGCAGTGGAGCCCGGTTCCTGGGCAGAAGTCCAGGAATATGCTTATATTTTTAAATACACAGCTATGATTTCTCTGTGGCTAGCCTAGGACAACTAAGATTTTTACAACTTTAGGATTGATTGTCTTCTGGGATCATCCAGAATCAAAGAAATTTAAGGAAATCTGATAAAATTAACTTTTTTGAGAACATAATACTAGTCCTAGAGCTATACGGACATACTTGGAATAGAGGGAATTCTGTTAGTAAAATTTCAGTTTATTTGAATTTTCTTTTCATCTTTTTTGAAAGTTATACTTTTAGTAACAAATACATTATTAGATTTACTTTTTTTTTTTTTTTTTGACGTGATTTTTCTGTTGCTGCATTGGTATTTTTAAAGACCGAAAAGATACATGCTCAGTCTAATTATTTTTAAAAAGTAATTAGTGCAAGTACCAGACAAAGTTACATAGTATTTGGCAGTGACATATCATATTATTATATCCATTTAATCCTATTTTAATGGCACTGGAACTAAACTATTAACTCATCACAATTTGGAATCACCTGGGAATGGTGTCTGAATTGCATTGGACTATGGGTATGCCTGTGAGAGCTTTTCTTAATTAAGCTAAATGATGTGTGGAGACACAGCCTCTTGTAGGTAGCACCATTCCCTATACAGGAAATCTGTACTTTGTAAATGGAAAAATTGAGCTGAATGAATATAAGCAAGAAAAGATGCATGCATTCTTTTTCTCTTGTGACTGTGATTGTGATGTGACTAGCTGTTTCAGTTTTCTGCTGCCCTAAGTTCCCTCCTGTGATAGACTGTGACATGGAATTGTAAGCTAAATAGCCTTGCACCACTAGTTGCTTTTTGGCAAGGGTGTTTTATCACAGTTATAGAAGTGAAATCAAGACACACTACTTGTTTATTTTTCTCTGGTACTGACTGTAATTATGTTTTCTAATACCTTTCCTTGTAAAGTAACTCTTTATATTGCCTCAGAAAGGCTGGATCTCAGACGACATTCAAGCTGATTTTTCCTTTGTAAATTTATTTGGTACCACACACTCATGGAGTGCTGCATTGCTCCTGAGTTTGTTACATCACTTAAGCTCATTTTATAAGGACCCACTGAAGAAAATTTCTCTAAATTCTAAAAGTAGTGTCTGTTTATTTTGGGCCACCGTTTACTATATCATTTGTGATAAGTAATATAAATGAACAGCACATTCTAAATACTGGATGCTTTTATAAGACTCTTCTTCATAGAATGGCAGGAGACTTAGTATAAATATGTGGCCTTTTAGTAGAGTCCAGTTCCCTACACATCTTGGCTATTCACTTTAGTCTCGGCTTCAACTAGTTTCCTCTATTAGCTTGGAGCTGTGACCATTTCTTGGGAGAGACAAATAGATATCTATTCACCTCAGTTATGGAACCATCAGCACATAAAAGTAAAGACACCAATGACAAACCAAAATAAGGATATCATCAAAATTCAACTTGATGAACCAATGAGATTTATTGGGGTCACTTACTGGCATATGGGTGAGGGTTTACTTACAGGATCAAAAATGACTCAAAGACAGCTGAGTCACAGAAGCCCATATCACCATGAATGACAGTTGATGACAATTAGAAAACTGAAGTGCGTTTTCAGGCAGCTCAGCAGGTTGGATAATGTCTTTTTTGGGTTAGAGAATGTCTCTTTCATTTAATTCTTGTGGTCTGAGCTTCATCCCAGCAGCTCTACTTGTCTGAGAGTGTCTCTCATCAGTGTGGAGTGCTTATAAAGACTTGAGGAAGCAGAGGGTCTAATGACTCTGATCAATTTTAAGGACATCCTGAAGTTTTTTAGTTTTTTTAAGTTCTCAGCTGAGGCAGCTTCATTAGAATATGTTCTGTTTTATCTCAGAGAAAATTACTACACAGCAGGTTTTTATACCTTGATTCATTTCATTATGTTTTTAGTTTTCATTTTACCTTTATTTAATATGTTACTTTTTAGAGATTTAATATATTATGATTTTTAGAGAAATCTTAAATAATGTATGGAAGTGAGCCTGAGCATTTTGAGAGCAGAGAGAGCTTTGACCTTTCATTGTTGAATGACTTTGTAGTGTGGAACCCCTGTGTTCTCTAGATGCCCACCATATGCAGTTATACATTATGAAAGGTCTGATTACTCTCACAAATATAGCTTTTTTTTTCTGTGCTGACAAAATGTTATTTCACTGCATTCCTCAGGGAGTACAGGAAATGGCTCCTACTGCTTCTATGCATTGCTGGTACTATGCACTTTAAGCATATAAATTTTAATATAAAATTTAAGTCTTCTTGGAAGTATTTTATTCTGTGAGCTTAATGTTTTTGATGACTCATATTGTCACTCAGTTTCTTGGGTGATTTAGTAAAGGATCTGAACTCCTCTCTGAAATGAACATGCTCATTTAATAAAAAAATGAAATGTTTACATAATTGTTATGATCAGAGTTGACAGTAAAGCATGAATTCTGAGAAATGCTGCTACTAAATATTGTCAGTAAACTCATTTCTCCTTTGTCTGAATTTACTTCTTACTTAAATGGCACATCAGAGATCTCATATCCCCTGTGAGTTGCTTCAGAATTCATGCTTTCTGAATAAATAAGATGAATAGAGGAAGCTTATTCTTATTAGGTCATCATTCTTTCACTCATCCTTTTATTTTTTTATCCAATAACTGTTCTGGAGCTTGGATGATTCTACACATTGAAGAGACAGTGGTGAACAATACAAAATTCATGTCTTTGCATATCTTATGCTTCTACTCAGCAGGAGGAGGTAATAAACAGCTAAAGACAGTGATATGTAGTGTAAATGTGATGAAGAAAAAGAAATCTGGGCATGTGCAATGAGAACTTTGACAAGTAGGATCAGAACACGTCTCTGATCTTTCTCTTTCGCTCTATGTATGTATATGTGTGTGTGTATATATATATATATATATATATATATATATAGTGTATGTGTGTGTATGAGTGAAATTTTATGTATATATGTGCATGAAACTGTGCATTTGGAGGGCAGAAGTCTATGTTGGGTGCCTTCTTTGATATCTTTACACATAATTTTTTAGATAGTTTTTTTTTTTCCCCACTGAATTTGAAACTCATTGATTTGGGTAGACTGACTAGCCAATGACCTCCAAGCAACCATATGTCTTCATACCCCCATTGTTGGGCTTATGGGATGTGTAGGCCACTATGCTCATGTTTTTACATGGATGCTGAGGATGTGAACACAGTTGCTTACTCAGTGAGCGCTTCCCCTAGTCCTCAGTCTCCAATCCTTAATCTAAGGCAGCTGTTCTCAATCTTCTTACTGCTGTGATCCCTTAATAAAGTAATGGCAACCCCCAACTGTAATATTATTTTATTGCTACTTCATAACAGTAATTTTGCTACTATATGAATTGTAGTATAAATCTCTGATATGTGTTCCTCAAAGGGGTTGGTTGAGAACTACTGCTCTAAAGCCTCAATTATGAATGGGAAAGCCAGCCATGTCTAGATCTAAAGATAGACTCTTCCAAGCAGAGGGAACAAAATACAAAAGAGTTTTTGACAGGGCTGTGTTTGTGCTTTCAGGGTGCAGGGAAGAATTTGCAGAGCTACAGCCAGGAATATCAAGAGAAGAGGAAAGCTGGGAGCATGAAATCCATAGAAGGGCAGATCATTTAGGGTCTTCAACTATGTCTTCTAGGTCCATGTACAAGTCATGGAACTGTCTAGCTTCAGTTTCCCATTCTCTAAAGTCCTCAAGTGATATGAGAAAGAGTTATCTTATAGTCTTGCTGGAGAAGACTTGGCATTTAAGACTATATATGTTATCTATCATCATCATTTTTATCATTTATTTATACATGTTACACTTTTATCCTTGCTAATATTGTGATGATAGACTTTTAGAGCTACAGTGGATCTTATAAATCTTGTCAATTTTGGATGGTTTTCTTCACAGGATTATTTCATTCAGAGTGAATCAATGAGGATTCAGCTCCCCAAAACTGATGGAATAAACACTGATTAGAACTTTGGTCTCTCGGGCTTTTAGACCAAGAACTTTTTTAGAATAAGATAGTGTTTGTACTTAGCTATCAATTTAAAGGCTTAGAGTAATTATTTGCAGTATAGTTGTGGGAAATAAAAGTTATATGGCAGAGATTGAGATGGTGACTCTTCTGGTTAATGGCATTCTAAGCTAATGATTTACTGATAACTGAAAGATATTTGGAATAATAGGGTTTATCATAATGATTATAGTAGTATCTATCCATAATAAAATAGTATGTCCCTATTACTTAATTTCCTAGCCAATGGATTAGCCATTTATACTAAACAGTACAGTTATAGAAAAATTATTTTATTGCTGCTATGGCTCAAATATAAAATATTCTCATAGTATCATTGTTAGAAGATTGACTCCTAGATGGTTGTTTCATTTTGGAAGTTTATAGAAACTTCCAAATTATGTAGGACCTACTTGGAGAAAGTATGCTACTTGGGCATATATCCATGAGTGTTTTTTGTTGTTCCTGGTACTCTTCTGTTTTCTCTGTCCTGTCTGGTATGAGGTGAGCAGCCACATGGTCTGGCAGTTGTGATGTTTTGTCTCAACATGAGCCCAGAATCAGTGGGACCAATGACAATGAACTGAGCACTTTGGAAAATGATCCCAGGTAAATCCTTCTACACTTCATTTGTTTCTGTAAGGTTTTGTCACAGTTATACAATTACATTGTTTATTTATTCATCAATTCAACAACTTTGCAATCTGTATTAATCTACATTCAAGAGACAAAGTAGTAAATAATGAGATATGTATGTAATATCTGTCCTCATGTAGCTTATAGTCTAATTAAGAGAAATAGATAAGACATATACTCATGACAATATATGCCGAAAACATGAATCTCAGGGTAGTCTCTCAAGTATATTAAAATTGGAAAATCAATGTTTGGATTGGTGATAATGTAGCTCAATGGTAGAAAGCTTGCCTGGCATGTACAATGCATGTGTGCACAAGTGTGCATGCGTGGGGGCAGGAACGCATGCACACACTCACATATACCACATTAAAAGAGTTAATCATATTTTAAATGACTTATTTTCACAATTTATGTTTGAAGCCAAAGTTTTCTAGCCTCCTTATAACCCAATAGTAAATAAATTATTGGTCTATGGAAATTCAAATATAATTATGCACATGGCATAATTGAATGGTGGGGTTTAAATTAAATTAATATGGCCAAGGAATTTACTAAATCCTCAATATATAGAGCTAAAATTATTTTACCCAAAAGGTCTATGTTTGGTTTCTTGCATGCTTTTCTGTAGCATCTCTGAATTTGCCAGGCAAAAGGAAACTGCCTCAGGAATTTTATTTTATTTCTTTTTCTTTTCTTTCATCTTGTTTTAATTCTGTTTGCCTGTGGGTAGGAAGTTTGTTATCTGGGAAAAGTTTTGTTCGAAATGCTAATTTTAAGTCATTTTGAACTCATTCATTATAGAAATAGCTCTTAGCATGGTTGTTAGGTTCAAATGCAAGCGTGAAGAAATTTATTTCAGTTTTGGAATCAGAAGTGTACTTAGCAATGATTTCAAGTAGCACAAAGGGTGTGTTTCTATCCCATTCCAGAGCAGGACCTTGGACCCAGTGTTTGTCTTGAAATGACAGGATACTCTCTGTCCTCCAGAACACTCTTTTTTTTTTTTTTTTTTTTTTTTTTTTTTTTTTTTTTTTTTTTTTTTTTTTTTTTTTTTTTTTTTTTTTTTTTTTTTTTTTTTTTTTTTTTTTTTTTTTTTTTTTTTTTTTTTTTTTTTTTTTTTTTTTTTTTTTTTTTTTTTTTTTTTTTTTTTTTTTTTTTTTTTTAGCATGTGTCTTCTAGTCTTCATTTCCTGTCTAGTTGGAATGACATCCAAGCTGATATTCACTAAACAATAAAGGTATCTGAAGGGCTTTCTAGCAGGCCCAGACATTGTAATCATTTGCTAGGAGGTCTTTCCTTCTCTCTTGCTAAACCATTAGCTTACATTCCTAAAGCCATCATGATCTATTCCCTTATTTGGCTACTGTCTTATACCTAATTAATCTCCGAGGCTAGTCAGAAATTTCTCTGTTCCACTTGGCTAATCCCATAGCCATTTAGTCCCAAATAAGCACACAAAGTCTATTAATTATAAGCAGTTTGACCTATGGCTTAGGCTTATTACTTGCTAACTGTTACTCTTAAACTAACTCATGATTCTTATCCATGTTTAACCACGAGGCTTGGTACCTTTTTCTCAATGTAGCATTTTCATCTTCCTTTGTATCTGGCTGACATCTCTGCTCTGCTCTTTTTCTTTCCAGAATTCTCTTTGTCTGGTTGCCCTGCCTATACTTCCTGTCAGCCTAGAATCTGTCCAATCATTATTTTTTTAAACCAATATTGACAGTGACAAACATTTACAGTGTACAAGAGCATAGTCCCATAGCACATTAAGGTCCAACTGTCAAAACACCAAGGTCCAGCCTATACTGGCTATCATGTCAGGATTTAGCAATACATTCTAGTACAAGTGCCCACTTTGTTCCTTAAAAAGACACAGCAGAGACACCTGCTGTCTTTGCCTGATCCAGAGGCAGCCCCAAAACTTACCGCTCTTCCTCCCCAGTGTAATAAAATCTCTTTGTGCTGAGGATTTGATGTCTCCGTGCAGTCTATGTGGACGCTGAGGCCCTTTTTAGTATTTAATTTCCAGCTGTCAAACATATATGCTGAAAGGTCAAATTAATGTCTTTTTACCTTTGTGAAATAAGTGTTTGGAGAAGCCAAGAAGCCAGTTTCTTAAGAGTTTACTTTTTTTTGTTTGTTTGTTTTTGTAAGTTAACAAAAACTTAACAAACTCTGTTTGGTCAGAGCCATGGTCAACTATCCCCAAATGTTCAAAGAATGCCCTTGCTTTCTACTCTTGGATGATGCATGGGAATTGAAAAACAGTGAGATTTTCTTAAAGCTAGCTGAATACTCTGGAAGAGGGGGTTGAGGGAGAACACACACTGAATAGCTTTGTTGTCCTGCTGCCGGCATCTGCTTCCTTTTCTTTTTTTGTGTTGTCCTTGAATATTAGATGTCAGTTTAGAGAAATCTGCTACATGCCAGCCTAACCTAAGTGAGGAGCGAATGAGAGCAGTAAGTTAGTCTCACACAAGGACAGTGCATTGGTCTGTCATTGGCCAAAAAAGATGAAGTTTATAGTGTGGTCAACTCCACTGCTCATACATTTTAATTTCCTCTTCCTAGTTGAATAAATGGAAAGGGAGAAGAGAATAAAATCACTACCATAAAAAGTACATTTCTCTTTCTCTGTTTGATTGTGGAGGGGCATCTGTACACACAGGGAGCAAGCCTGGAGAAAAGATGTATTCCTGAAATGATGTCTGCTTCATAGCTTAGCTTCCAAGTGAAAGCAGGCTGAGGGATACGTTTGAGACATATAAGCAGAAATATTGACATATGGCATGAGATGTTTGTCTGAACCTGTGGATGATTTATGAGCTTTCTTGAAGGACTTTTGTTGGTAACTGGATAGCCTAGGACTGTCTATACTGATTATCAGTCAAGAAACAGAAATCCATGGATCTCAAAGGGCAGCAGAGGCATTTACTTGGTGAAACACAGGAATATAAAATATGAGTAAAATTAGTAATAGTTCTAAAAAATAGCTGAACTGGTCTATTTCTCTTTTTATTGCAGTTTCTAGGTGCTATTTGCTGTGCTCATTAGAGCCAGGTAATGATGCAATTTTGGGGGGTGTTAATATTTCTTATCCTCATTTATGTGTGCATTGCAAGTGTTACCTCTTAAACATATTCATATATGCACATGGCATGGCTAAAGTTATGAGGCTCAGGGATCTAATGTAGAGGATAGGATTTCCAACTGTGCACTTTCAAGGTTGGACTCTAAAAAAGTCATTTTTGGATTCATATGTTTATCTCTAAAGTGGAATAGATATCTAATAGACCTCTAAGGTTTCTTTCTTATTGTCATATCTAGTGAATTCCAATCAGTAATTATTTAGATAACAAGATAACAAACTTTCAAGTGCCAAGAGGGTTAGCTGAAAAGCTATAACATAAAGGTAAAATACATTAAGTTAAAAATATAATTATTTTATATACTCATGTGACAACTGTTTGTTTCTATATTAATGATTTTGGAAAAATGGTGTCATAATCTTCTCACACTCACGTTAATGATGGATTTTTTTATTAAAGTAAAAATATTATTTTTAAGACAGAATCTCATATTGTAGCTCAGGCTAGCTTTGAATTCACTATGTATCCCAGGGTGCCTAGAACCCAGCATCCTCTTTCCTTTGCTTTCTGAAGGTTTGGATCACAGCTGTGAGCCACCTTTTATCCATAGTGCTTAGTCTCTGTAAACATCTGCACCTGTTTTGGAAAACAAGATGGTACCTTCAAGTGATGAAAACGGAGATTTATAATTTATTAAAAGCAGGTGGCTAGTTAGAAGCTGTCTGCTGAGAGTTAATTAGCCAAACATCTCTTCTAATAAGAAGAGAGTAATTTCTCCAGGTCTTCAGAGGCAATGGAAGCCAGTGGATGTTGGAATAGGAATGGAGAGGACTGTAGACATGATAACATCAGGAACTTTACCCAGAACTCTGGCTTCAGTGAAGACATTTTCAGTGAGGTCATTTTCTCATTTTCCAAAAGAAAAGCTTTAAATGAAATTCATGAATCTTTTCACTGATTCTTCAGTTCCTTGCTGAAGCCTACCATCAGTCAAACTTCAGCAGATGCCAGAAGTACAAGGGTCCAGGAGGATACAGTCTGGTAAGGCTATCCTACAGAGTCCTACAACATGATTGACAAAGACAAAGAGTTAAGGGTCAAGAGGTCCTCTGGGAGGTTGAGGAGGGAGCAAGTAGAGAATATTAGTGCATAGTCAGTGGTTTGTCACTACAGGAGGCCATTGTTGACTCATTGGCAGCCTTGGTGTTGGATCTCTGGTTTTGCAGTCCATTTCTATGGCAAGAGTGCATAGCGGTACTAAACTGTTTACCGCATGGTTAAGAAGTTTAAAACAAACAAACAAACAAGACAAAAACAATGAAAAGTGTAGCTCTAATCCTAATTGGTTTTAATGATAAAAACCTGGAGCCAAATATTGGGGCAAATACTGAAAGATCAGAGAGATAAAGGAGCCAGCCACTAAAGAGACTTCTCACCTCTATGGAATCCTCAGACCCAAGAGTGGATGAGCTCCTGTCTCCTCCTGCCTCATATTCCTCTCTCTGTTCAGCCATATAACTTCCTCTCTACCCCTCCCTAGTGCTGATATTAAGGCATGTGCCTCTCAAGTACTAGGATGAAAGACATGGGATTCTAAGTGCTTGGATTAAAGGTGTGAGCCTCCATCACTTGGCTCTATTTCTCTTTTGGATTGGATCAATCTTGTGTAGTTCAGGGTAGCCTTGAGCTGTTAATTTTTCTGCTTCCTCTTCCCATGTGCAGGGATACTTGCCACCAGTTCTTGGCCTCTATGATTAATTAGTGGCTAACTCTGCCCTCTGATTTTCAGGTAAGCTTTATTTATTAGAGCACAAACAAAATATCATCACAGAAAAGGGCTTGAGTTCTATTATTCCTTTCTAGACCAAATCAGCAATAACCTAAAGACTTTTTAACATTTCAGCCTTGTACTCCTAGTTTTCATCAGAGTCATCTTGAGGGTCAAGTCTTTAACACACAGACATCCCAACCACGGCCCACCAATTACACTTACTGATTTATTCTTCAATTCTCTTGTTTGATTCATTCTGTAGAACATATATCACAGGTGTGGCCCAGACACTATAATGACTTTTTGGCATGATACACTTTAATGGGAAATAGAAACTTCTACTTTGATTAGACTTGAGTGTCTGTCATATAATCTTGCCAGGATCCCCACTCAGTGCATCACAGACTCTGAACCACTCAGAGAGATGAGACAGTGTGAGCAGCTAGGAGAGGAGAAGACATTATTTAGGATCTATTTTCATACATCATGGGATGAAGTTTTGCAAGAACATGCTATTACAATCTAGCCTTTCTTTGCTTTGTAGCAGCTTTTTTCCATTTCACCGATGCTGACAGCACGCTATGGAGACACTGTCTTCACGTCCTTTACTAGCAGACTTCCCAGGGACGCTGTGTCACATAGGAAGTGAGTATATCTTAAGTGGATGCCACTTTCCAACCCCATTCCTTGACTCCTGTGTAGGAATAAGAAAGCAAGGCTGCAGGCTCTTGCTGAAAACTACTGCATCCTCAGAGCTGTAAAACAGCCCTTCTGCATTAGCCACAGGAACTCTTGATTGTCTTTAGAGACCCATTCATACTGGTGCTAGAGCCTGACCACTCTCTGGAGGACCCACCATACTCCGGCCTCTCTATCTGTCTTTCCAGGGCATTAACAACTCTTAAAACAAACGCCTTAGTGTCTAGTAATCTATCCCAGTGTCTTTCTTAACCCCAGGTTTTATCTACAGCCTTGGTTTATTATATTGCAAATGAAGACCTGGCTATGAGGAAAAAAGTTTGTTTTCCTGGGCACTGTATAAATAAATATACATATATTTGGGAAGTAGAAAAAGGATGGGCATTCAACTCAGTGGTAGAACATATGTCCATCATGAACTAGGTCCTGGCTATGGTTTAGGTCAGTGGTAGAGTACATGATCATCAAGAGCTAGGTCCTGTTTAGGGTAAATAGTTCAGTTGTAGAGAGTTTGTTCTACATGTATAAGAACCAGAGTTCAGTCTCTAGCACTGCAAAAAGAAATGTAGAGCATGTTCTTAAATTCTGGCTTAGAGAGTAACCAAGTTCTAGAGCATACCAGCAAAGTGCATAAAGGCAGAAAACTTCATTCTGTTAAAGGGAATAAAAAGAAACTTTCTATAATATTTGTTTTTAGCATCTTAAAATTAAGCTTTTCACTAAGTTGAGTATTTTAACAGCATCTGTCATTCACAACCATTTACTTTCTTTCTTCTTTCTTTTTTTCCTTTCATCCTTACCCCTCTCCAGGTTGAATAAAGAGAACATTAGGTGTCTTCCTGATGTGAGGAAGGGTACAGTACTATTGCTACTCTACTGCTTGGAGTGATTATGATGCACACATTTCCTTTGGGCCACTTGACCGAAAGCATACTTTGAGCCAATTTTATTTATTTTTTTATTTAACAGAGATATTTCAGAGTGAGAGGCTGAGCAGCAAGCAAGTCTGTAAAGTGTGTTACAGATAGCCCTACTGTGCTCTAGATTGGGGAATCAAACCATGCAATTTCATCTGATAAGGACATTGTGCCTTGGGTGTTCCTGATGGTCTTGAGGAATCACAAGAGCACTCCAAAGGACTTCTGCTGCTCAAAAAGAATTCAGGGTTATCTCTGGAAGCACTGAACCTTCCATAGACTCTCGTGACAGCCAGGATGTCTAAAATTTTGCATTTCTCTTCACCTTCCTTTCTAGTTCAATAAATCCAAAAAACCAGTAATCTAAAAGGGCAGAGAAGAAACACTGCAGGGACGGACCACTTCTACTTTCTTGTTTTGTCCTTTGAACTACTTTAGGATGAGAATAAAAGGCAGTAGTGAAGGTTGACTGGAGGAGTTGTTAGGCACAGATTCACCAGGACATTTACTAGGGAGCATAGCTGAGAGACAGAGACAGAGACAGAGACAGAGACAGAGACAGAGAGAGAGGGAGGGAGGGAGAGAGAGAGAGAGAGAGAGAGGGAGGGAGGGAGAGAGACAGAATTAATTCATGTTTCTGACGAATTCAGACCATTTAGCAAATTTCATGCTCTTTTAATTGCATTGCAATTGCACAGTATCATATTTTCTATCATTTCCCTGCAAAGATTGGCTCATAGAGATATTTGTGTTCTTTGTAGCATGGGTAGATTGATTAATTGTCATCCTACACTTTAATTCTGATAACTTGACACATGTTAACTTACTGTGATGCTAAAGTAAGTTGTGAATTGTCTTATTTGCAGCCAAGGTTTTGTTACTTATGACAAATTTTGACAGGAATACATCCTAATTGTAGCGATATATTTTCTATGAAATGAACAAATGGAATAGACAAATTGGTGTTGTATGATATTTTGTTTGTGCTCTGACAAATAAAGTTTGCCTGGAGATCACAAGGCAGAATCATCCACTAGTTAACCTTAGAGGCCAAGCCATGGCTGTATACACCTTTAATCATAGCTCTTGGGAGGAGGAAGCAGGAAGATCAGGAGCTCAAGGACACCCTGGGCTACACATGATTGAACTTGTCTAAAAGAGAAACAGAGCCAGAAGGTAGAGGCTCACAATTTTAATCCTAGCACCTGGGAGACCCACCTTTAATCCCAGCACTAGGGAAGAGGATGTAGTACAAATTCTAGATGTATGAAAAGAAACTCAGAGCCAGATATGGTTGGGGTGGGGGGAAGCTGAAATATCAAAGAGAGAAACACCACAGTCAAATCTCACCCAGCTATCTTCCTCAGCTTCATTCCTGGTTGCTTCTAATGTCTGCTGTCTTCCTATGCCTGCCTTAAATTCCTTCTTCTCCTAGCTGTATCCCATCCAGGTTAAGGTTATCGACATGAGCTACTCTATTTGGTAGTCAGAACACAAGCAGAACCAGTGAACGTAGACATCTTTGCATTTTATATCTTTTTACTTTTTTTTTTTTAACCCAATGGGGAAGCTGTAAACTTTCGAAGGCAGATGGTTTTCTTTTCATCTCTGCTGCATTGCTCAGCATAGGCCCTGGTATGTTGTCAAGGTACAGTACATATTTGTTGGAGAGTGAATAAACCATGAAGAAATGTCTTGCTCCATGTTATCCTCTGGCCTAGACAACTGTTGACTATTGCAGAAATTCTGGTTGTATTAAATGAAAATTAGAGCCACATATTGAGGGGAAAAGCTGGAATCTCAGAGAGAGGAAACAGACCACAGTCAAATCTCACCCAGCTATCTTCCAGGTTCTTCTGCCTCACTCTTCCTCATTTCTACAGAATGAATCTGTCTTTCTACGCCTGTTTTAAATGCCATCTTCACCCAGCTGTATCCCATCCAGATTAAGATTAAAGCCTTGAGCTACTACTATTTGGTAGTTAGCCTGGAAC
Source organism: Sigmodon hispidus (assembly GCA_004025045.1). Classification (NCBI taxonomy): domain Eukaryota; kingdom Metazoa; phylum Chordata; class Mammalia; order Rodentia; family Cricetidae; genus Sigmodon; species Sigmodon hispidus. The sequence continues at coordinate 68,925 of PVIH01005907.1, forward strand.
TCACAGAAACACAGAAAGATCTCTGTCTCTGGATTTATGGAATGCAAGGCATAGGGCACCTGTGCTTGGATTAAAGGTGTGTGCCATTGAAGCTCAGCTCTTTGGCCTTGTACTCACAGAGATTCTCTGGATCTCCATGCTGGGAAAAAGTGTGAGTTACCACTGCTCTTGTTATCCCTAAAACCCTTGAGATCCAGAATGACCTCTGCCTAGTTTGACTGTGGGTTGATCTCTTGATAGTCCAGGTTTTAGTAAATACATATCACCACAGGAGGAGACAGGAATATAAGGTGGGTAAAGACAGTACCTTACCCCCATTCATCAGGGGGGATTCTTAGAGACATGCTCCCACCATGCAGTTCAAGATTTTGTAGAAGAAGTCTCTAGTGACTGGCTGCTTTGTTTCTCTGATCTTTCAGCTTTCACCCTAATATCTAACTCTGGGATTTTACTGTTAAGATTAAGTAGGATTGCATTACACATTGCCTTTTTACACTTTGACTTTTATATTTTGAGCTGTAAGCCTAGCCTTTAATAGCTGAGTCATCTTTCTAGCCTTATATTTTGACTTTCTAGAGCCATTTATTTTCTTATCTGCAATAGTAAAACCAGGCCTCTTCTTTCTATTGGATCATGGAGAATCAGGTGACCAGGCTTCTGCCTTCTATAGTGCCAGACAAAACCTTGTGTCCAAGACTTCAGTCCAATGGCCTTAAAGGTCAATGCAGAGCCCAAGTATCAGCTCCAAAGTGCCCAGGGTCCCAGGGGGACAGGAGCATTTTGTCCTGTTGTCCCTAAGGTCACTTTGTGGGGTTCTGATTTCAGATCTTCTAGTAGTTACTGAAAAACCTGGGATCTATAGCTTTGTGGTTCCAAAGGGGAAAACAGGTCCAGTAGTTGAACCGTAGCCTCCAGAGTAAACAGACTTCAGTGGGTCTTAAATTTCTTTCTTTCTTTTTATTTATTTATTTATTTATTTAAATTTTTTTTTTTTAACCTTAATACTGTTTGGCCCATGTCTCAAGCACATTACTAGCTATCTCTTTCATCTTAATTCAACCTATTTCTATTAATCTGTCTGCCACGTGGCTCGCCCACGGTTCACCTGTGTTCCTTACATGATTCTTCTTCAGGGGTTGGATGGAGACTGATTAACTCCGCCCTTCTCCTACCTGCCTGCCCTCTGATTCTCCATCCACTTCTACGGTGCTGTGCATAGGCCAAACCAGTTACTTTATTTACAGCCTACAGAGAACATTCCACCACATTTCCTCTTTTCTGTCTAATCAAAAAGGAAGGTATCAATTTCCATAGAGAAAAATTACAACAGAACAGCTCTCAAGCAAGAATTATAGTCACAATATCTAGTCTATTTGTATTCACAAAATTAAAGAGACTATTCCATTATCTACCCTATCACTGTGAGTCTAAAGTTTCATATCTAATATACCTTTTAAACTAAAAAGAACTATACCTATAATTATTAAACCTTCAACCACATCAAAGACCACAGAAGGGTATAATATTATCCAAATAAACAGGAAGTGCAAGCAACTTTTTAAATGCCATATTCTGCATGTCTTTGAAGTGTTTGAAGACTACCTATCTAATTGAAATATATCTTTGCATACCTACAAAAACCTAGCCAACATGACTATACGTTTGGTTATCATAGATGATTATTAATCTGCATTTCTCAATTATACATTACAATTTTAAATGAGTTACATCAGCATCATACCTTAATCAAGAGTAGAAAAATACATACAGCATAACAAAATTGACCTTAAGTTTATATCAATAAACCAAAATCCACTTATCTTTTCTAATCATTCCTATATCATACCCCCCTTTTCTTTTTTTTTTTTAAAAGAGATTGACTATGGCCATTAACCATTTGTAATGAAACTATTAACAAACATTAATAAGTAATATTTTGGGGAAATTGGACGTAGCTTTCTTTCTTTTACTACTTCCTGCTGTCAAAGGATGATGATGATCTCATGGGGTCTTGAAGCTGGATCATCTCAACTGGCCATCTTGGAAGCTCAGAATGTTCAGGTGGCCTTGGCAAGTGAAACCACATTGGCCTAGAACCAATCCACAGGTTTTGGTCTACTGTGGAGACAAAAGCACAAACTCTTTTCCCAAGCAACATGTTCTTATAAACAGATGTCAGAGTCAAGATATCTTTAAAGTATATGTATTTGTTTAACTTAGCAGCCTTAGTAATCAATTGTCTTTCTGCCGTTAGCTCATTAAAAGTTAAAAAATTAAAAGAAAACACGATAAACATAATCCAGACTCTCTGTTTATCTGCCATCTTCATATGGCCTTTTTAATCTTTATTTTCTATTTCTCTTTCTTAAAGGGCTTTCTTTACCCTTTTTTTTTCCTCTCTCTCCCTCTGAAGCCTATGTGTATTTTACATACATCGTACCCTGTTTAGAGGTTTTGTGAGTCTAAATCTGTTTTGTTGAGAATCTTTAATTATTTTCTAACCCAAAGAGCTTTTAAAATGTCGATATCACTTTAATTGCTGACTCCGCCCCTTTTGGAAGCTTTTCAATATGGCAGAGGAGCCTGCTGTATCTCTCTTGCTGCCAGCAAACAGAGGAGACTCAGAAAATGCTGCTACCAGAAAAACCATTTTTAACTGTTTCCTTTCTGTTCAATATAAGCAGAAACTTTAAATTGATCACACTTATGCCAAAGCCTTCCATGAATCGTATGAGTTTAAGCTGTGTGCCGTGGACGCGCCATTTTTAAATTTCCGCCTGAACACTGCACCATCTATGTACCACAAATAAATTCAAATATGCAATTAAGAAAGGCGCATTTGGCTCTGTTTCAGTGATCTAGAATGCTTTTTAAGCTTTTTAAGCTTTCTTAGGCTTTATGCGGGTGTTCAGCCCACCCAAGGATGCCAACTGCTGTAATAGATTTCCCGGGCCCATTTGGGCCCAGAGGTTTGGAACCAGGCCCGTGGTGGCTTTTGTCCCCCAAAGAAATGAATCACCCACTTATATTAACTTTATACTGTTTGGTCCATGTCTCAAGCACATTACTAGCTAGCTCTTTCATCTTAATTCAACCCATTTCTATTAATCTGTCTGCCATGTGTCTCAGCCTGCAGCGCACCTGCGTTCCTTACATGATTCTTCTTCTGGGGTCAGATGGAGACTGGGTCTGAAGTTTCATGTCCAGGTACCAATAGGTTCAAGGGGTGACCAAGTTTTTTTTTTCCTCCTGCCCACCTTGGTGCTCAGTTGGTACATAGCTAAGATAGGACCACTTCAACCATTCACTTGATAATCACTATCAAGCTGAAATGGTCCTCTCCTTTATTGCATGCAGATATTTCTCTAGAAGATTCACAAACCCCAAAATATCCCAAAAGACTTGGAAGAAGAAACTAAAAGCCTACTTCATCATATGTGTGAAACATGTAAGACAACACAAAACTATGACACAAGTAACACACATGTCCTATCATCACCTGACCAACTCTCCTGGGAGGGAACCTAAAGTTGCAGAGATAGCTGAAATGACTGAAAAGAACTGAGTCTCACTGTTCAAAAGAGTTAATAATTATATAAAGGAATAAAATCAATGGATGCATAAATTAAAAAAATTGTTAAAGATCTTGACAAGACAGTCTCTAAAGTGATTGTAACAATTAAATTGGGAGCAAAAGTCCAAATTACAGAGGAAAACATTAACATAGAAACATTGAAAAACAATCAAACAATTACTTGTAATGAAGGAGATGGTTAATTAAGAAAAATACACAACAGATGCCTACATTACCAGATAATGCAGAAGAATGACTTCAGGAATAAAGAAACAATTAATACACACACACACATACACACACACACACACATATACAGACACACTTTGAGAGTAAACAACTGTAATCCATAATTTCTATGCCCTGCAAAAGTATCTTTCAAAATTGATGGGGAAATAAAATTATTTCAAGACAAATGCCTACTAGGCAGTTCATTATAACTAAGGCAGCACAGCAGGAAGTTTTTAGATGACTAGCCTAATAAGTGACTCAAATATTCACACATTGAAAGCGCATACAATTAAAAGAGTTGGGTTTTTTGTACAGATAAAAGATAAGAATCTAATTTTTTTTCTTATTGGCTGCAGATATGTTATCCTCATTTATTGACTGGCTGTATTTTTTAAGTGTGTATTTTTTGCTCCTTTGTCAAAAATTATGTGGGCATAGCTTTTTTTTTTTTTTGCCAACTAGAGTTTTATTTAGGGGGTTTGGATATCTGGAGAAAGGATGGGGGAGGGGAGAGAAAAAAGAAAGACAGGAAAGGAGTGTCTGCTCTTTTCTATTCCATTGATCTTCTTGTCTAGCTTTATGGCAGTGCTATACTGTCTTTATGACTATACCTATACCTTTAACACTCTTATTAATTGTTAGGATTGCTTTGGGGATCTGTGGTCTTTTGTGGTTCCATATGAATGCATGCATTACTTTTTCAAAACTTGTGAAATATAAGATAGGAATTTTGAAGGTCACTACCTTAATATTGTAAATTAATTTTTATAGGATAACCAATTTTTTAATATTAATTTTGCCAATTCAGGAGCATGGAATGTCTTTAGATTATCTAGTATCTTCTGTAATTCTCCTTTTCACTATCTTAAAGTTTTTGTTGTAGAGGTCCTTCACTTCTTTTGTTAGATATTCCTAAATACTTAATTGTTTGCAGTTATTCTGAATGGAATATTTTTGCTAATTCTTTATTTGAGAATACACTGTTAGTATCAAAAAAGCTTCTTTTCTTTTTACATTGGTTTTGTATTCTGTAACATTGCTGTTTCTTAAGTTTCAGAGAATTTTCTAGAAGACTCAAAGGAGTCTTTAAAGAAAAACATGCCATCTGCAAATAGGTAGTTTGACTATTTCCTTTTCTACTTTATCTTTATAAGAAATTTTTTTTGTAGTATCTAATTGTTATTGCCAATACTTTGGGCAGTGTATTAAATAAGACAGAGGAGAGTGCACATCCTCATCTCATTTCTGATATTTTTTGGGGGAATGCTTACACTTTCTCTATTTTAATACAATATTGCTTTTGGTTTATATATATAAATTTATTTTGATGTGTGTTATATCTATTTCTCAAGTCTCCAGAGCTTTTATCGTGAAGGCATTGTGTGCTTTGTCAAAACCTGTCAGCTTTAGTTGAAATTATTATGTGTGTCTGTCCTTAAGTTTATTTTCTTGGTGTATTGAATTTATCGATTTATGTATGCTGAATATACCTAGCCATTCTGAGATGATACCTACATAGTCATAATATACAATCTTTATGATTTGTTCCTAAATTTGTTTTGTAAGTATTTTAGTTGTGAGCCTAGCTTTTAATGGCTGAACCATCTCTCCAGCTCTTGGTTTGGAAGTATTTTGTTGAAAAATTTTTATCTATGTTTATCAAGAATATTATCTTCACTTTTGTAAAAATTGTATCTTTACCTGGTTTTGATGTCTAGAAAATATTGGCTTCATAAAGTAAACTTTGCAGTGTTGTATCATTTTATTTAATGGAACAAATTGAGAAGAATTGATATGAGGTCTTCCTTGAAAGTTGGTAGAATCCAGCAGTGAATTTCATCTAGTTCAGGGCTTTTCTTTGAGGGGAAACTTTTGATAAAATTTTTAATCTCATTGCTTGTCATGTGTCTAAGTTATTTATATCTTCTGGGTTTAATTTGGGTAGATAATATGTATTTAGAAATTATTCTATTTCTTATGGGTCATCTAAGTTTTCAGAGTATAAGTTTTCATAGTGATTTCCAATGATGTTTTGCTTCAGTGGAGTCAGTTCTAATCACACTGGTGTGATCCCTAATTTAATTAATTTGCATCTCCACTTGTTCTTTTTTGTCAGATTAGTTAATGGTACATCAATATTATTAACTTTTCAAAGTACCAACTCTTTGGTTGATTTTATATATTATTCTTTTATTTCTACTTTATCAATTTTTTCTCTTTAGCTGAGTGCTTGCCTTTTTCCAGAGTCCTGTTTCTGTCCTCACCCCACTGAATTTAAATATCAATTCTGTATTTTAATAAAAAATGATATATAGTCTGTTTTCTTCTTTCTTAACCTTTGTTGCTTATTCTTTCCACACAGTAGTTTAGACCTCTTCTTTTCTCTTCATAGGCCCTGTTCTAATAGCAGGTATCTGTGTGTCTGTTCATGTGTATGTGTGTGTGTCTGTCTGTGTGTAATCTGAGATCAAAATATATAAAAAACCTGTAAAATATCTATTTTACTAATGGTGACTTATTTTGCTTAGTATTATGTTAGTTATATAGTTTTCCTATTTCTTTATAGGTAAGTAAAATTCCATTTTGCATATACACTGTATTTTGTTTTATTATTATCTGTTGATGGGTACATACCTTATGCATTATGAGTAGTTCATCAATAAACTTGAATATATATATATGTATGTATCTCTGTGGTGTGCTGATTTACACTTTTTTAGGTGTACAATCAGGAGTGGTATAGATAAAATATAGCTTTTTATTTTCATTTGTTTTGATAATCTTACATAGTGATTCTCATAATAGCTACATCAGCTATGATCCGTTTTTTTGATGACAATTTTTTATTCAGATGGGATGGAATCTTATAGCAATTTATTTTGTGGGTTTTTTTTGTTGTTATGATGCTAAGTATTGATTAGCCATGAGATCTTCTTTTTTTATAAGAGCCTGTCAAACTATTCTCTTATTTATTGATAAGATGATTTAGTTTTGGCTTACTTTATAGAGCTTTTAATAAATTACCTATTCCGGTACATGTCCCCTGTCAGATCTATAATTGGTGCAGACTTTATACCACTTTGTAGACTTTGTCTTTCTTTTTTATTTGATCTGTTGCATGCAATTTTTTTTGTGTTATCAGTCGGTTTGCAGGAAAAATGTTATATATTTTTGATAATAAAGGAAATTTCAAAATATTGTATTTCCAGCTGTTGAATAGACAAATTTTTCCTAACTGGTGACACATATCTTTAATTTTTTCAAGTTTTCACTGTAGAATCCTTTAACCTCCTTAGTTAAGCTTATTTCTAGTAATTTCATTTTACCTTTTGAACCTACCTCGTATGAATGGCACTTCTTATTTTGAATTGCTTCTCAGCAAGTTCAATATTTTTATATAATAATTTATAAGCTACTGATCTATTTTTAATGTTGACTTTGTATATTGCTGCTTTCTGAATGCATGTGTCAGATCTAAAAATCTTATAGAGTCACAAGTGCAGCCCTTTCATCTTTGTAACTGAGTAACCTATCACATTCCTAGTTGATTAAAACTTTCAGGTCCTGACAATAGTGCAGCTGTAATGTACTTGTGCTGTCTGTCAGCACAATGAGAATTTGACCCACCCAGAGTATATGGCTTTTGTAAAGGGTCCTGAGATATCCAAGCTTAGTAACTTTCCTCTTTGATTTAGAACCTCAACTCATATGAACACTCTGTGATTCTATAATGAGATATGAATTGTCTCTTTAAAGTGTCAAGCTCCAGTTATTTGTGACAGATTTTGATAGGAACAAGTGAAAGTTATTAATATATTTTATATATAAGAGAACAAAAGAACTTTGATATTTTGGTTTCTTTTTTACTTTAACATTCATAAAATATCAGTTTTAAAAACAAAACCATTCCAACCAAGCATGCATATTAAAGGGATAAAATTAAAAGATTTGAAGGAGTACATAATCAACAGTTATCTCTGAAGCAGACAGGATGGAGGAGAGCTTAGCAGTTGTTTTTTTGGACCATGTACACTTCAAGATCTTTAGGTAGATATCAAATGTATTAGAATTTTCATTCAAGCAGTAGATCATGTAATACAAAGCAAAAGGCATGTATCTTCATTAGCTGCCTTTAAATCTGTTAGTCAAGGCCAAGTGATGTTGTCTTCATCTTTCTGTGTTCTGTGGTGAACCCAATCTCCTAAACAGTAGCCATTAACTATTAGTATTTGTCTGTATGTCTCTAAATGTGGAATTATAATTTGAGAAAAATTTAGAAATGTAAAATGTCAGCTTTACTATTACTGTTTGGGTACTATAATTATGTTAATTATCTAACCACTTGAAGCAAGACCCAGCTATATGCCTTCTGACATGCAATTGATCCCAGATGAAGTACATTCTTATATGACTAGGCACACAGAGAACAAAGAAGCTTTTCCTTGAAAAGGATTTTACAAAAGAACACTAGAGGGACTAGTATCATTTCTCCATGTTGTTCCTGTGTCCATTGTTCTATATATATTCTGATAGTGCAATACTATCATTTTCTTACTTTTAACTTAATTTATATTTAGTATAATGTTTGTAGCCAATATTTAGGCAGAATGAGGATTGCGTGTAAGGCTGTATGATTCAGAAAGAGGAGAGATGACAGTGATTTAAAAAATATAGGTGAGTCAGAAGATGCAGCTTACCTAGAAAAGGTGTCATTAGAGGTGTCTATCTTCTAGAGGTACCCTGTCTGTGGGGTTCAGCACCTCTGAGAGGTTTGGAGCTGTCTGCACCCCTCAGTACTAAAGCTGTCTACAGGATTGGATGTCTAAATTTCAATCTTGCAAAGGTAAGTGTTGAAAAAGTCATTGTTCATATCCAGCCACATCCTCCATGTAGGAGAAAAGCATTGAAGTGTAAAGAGATTGCTTGCCTTGATGAGTATTCACTTAAGTTCCTCAAGGAGTCCCTGGCCATTTTTCTCAATGTCTCCGACTTTTGATAAGATGGTATCTCTGACTCCTTGTAGACCACTTATTTCAGTCACTAGATGGAGCAGGGACATTTCTGTGTGCTTGAGATACTATGTACCAATCTCATTAAGACTTCAGGCTGAGCAAATAGTCACATTAAAGGAAATGAAATACAGCAGCATCTATTACATGTAGGATTTTTTCCAAGAGACTGAAGTAGCACATTCCTTTGTGATTTTCCTCTCTCTATATAACACAGTTTTAGAGACAATACATGTAACAATGTAAACATTTACATCAAATAAATTACTTTCATGTAGTATAATTTAGTTGGGATTAAATGTGTCAAATCAATAGAGTGTGGTGTTCATATCAATGTAGTTGCTATAAACAAATATCTTTGTTACATTTCTCTTATTCCAACTTACTATTAGTACAGTGGTTATTAACGAGAATTGCAAGCATTGTAGAATACTGATACCACTAAAAAAAAAAAAATCATGAAGGTAGAGAATACATTGTATGTATGAGGGGATTCATACATACATATATGTATATATATGTGTTATGTGTTTTTAATATTAATGTAAAGGTTGATTCTGGCAGAGTAAGTTGAGAAGAGTAAGTTGCAACAGTTATAAAGGAGTACTGGCATGATAAGTATATTAGTCATCACAATAGAGGACATGGTTACAAACCTTAGGAACATAACAACGTTTTCTAGGACTCTTCTTGTTCATGTTTCTTTTAGCTAAGACAAGGGAGAGACCAGACCATGAGACATGAACTTGAAAGTAAAGAGGTAAAGCAGCAAAGTCTTGAAAGTTAAAGAGATGGTGTAGTAGTTAGTGATAGGCAGAGCTGATGCATGAAAGTCTACTTGGTAAGTACAACTGAATTTTTATTTACTCAACATGAGGTGGAGTGTATATTTAACTATGGGTGTCATATTCAGTTCAGTTTCTAACAGGCTAAAACATTAGTTAAAATAGTGCCATATTCACCTAGCATTTAATATTATATCAAATATTTCACTGCATGTGATTTTTCTTTGACTGCTCACCATTTGTCTATTTTTCTTTTACCTTTGTGATTACATATCTATTTGCTGTTGATTCTTTTCATTCTTTTACTCTTTTGGGGGATCTGTTACCCAGTTCTCAAATAAATTACACACAGAGACTTCTTCTTTTTTTTTCCATTTATTTATTTATTTATTTATTGTATTATTTTTCAAACTTCTTTTAATTCCCAGTCAGTTTTCAGCCTCCTCACTCCCATCCTTCCATCCCCTCCCCTCCAAACTTGCAAGAAGTCCCAAGGTAGGTCAGCTTAGCTGTGGCTCATTCACTCCAAGCAAGTCCAATTTTCTCATCCCAATATCAAAACTGGATTAGGTGTCCCTCTGCAAGGAATTGGCTCCAGGTGCCAGCCTATTTACAGAAACACAGTCTGATCCCACCCCTCGAGGCTTCACATACTTCCCATGTCAATTGACAGTTGCCTACTCTTGGAGGACCTAGCTCCTTTTTCTGATGGTTCCCCAGTGGCTTTTCTTGATTCAGTGAGGTCCCCAGAATTCCAGCCAGCCAACACTGTGGGAATTTTCCTCATAATCCCTGTGCCCTTGTTCATAGAGACTCTGATTCCCCACTCTCAGCTGGATCAGGAGCTCATCCTAGTGCTCAGCCATGGATCTCTGCCTCCACCTCTATTCATTGTTGGATGTAGGTTCTGTGATGACACTTAGGGTGGTTATTCACTTGATTATAGGGGAAGTCCTTTCTAGGCATCCCTTCCATTATTGGTTGGAGACCTAGCCAGGGACATCCTGTGAATTTTTGGGGGTTTCCCTAGCACCCGGTCTCTTTCCAACCCCATATGGGCTTCCTCTATCAAGAGATCCATCTCCTTTTTTTTCTCCCTCTTTGTTACTCCTCTCACTCAACCATCTCCTCTCATGATTTGTTTTCACTTCTTCTTGGTTGCAATCCTTTAGTGAACCAATTTAGTCAGAAGATCTTCTCTATTTTCTCTTTCTAGGGGAAACTCTGGATATCTCTCTTAAGTTCCTTCTGATCTCAAGCTGTTTAGGGGTTGTTGTTTGCACCTTGGATAGTCTTGCTTTTTGTCTAAAGTCCACTTATGTTTGAGTACAACCCGTGCCTATCTTTCTGGGTTTGTGATACCTTGCTCAGGAGAATATTCTCCAAATCCATCCATTTGCCTGCAAATTTTAGGATTTTTTTTCCTGTTGAGTAGTACTGCATTGTGTACCACAGTTTGTTAATGCATTCTTCAGTTGAGGGGCATCTAGGTTGTTTCCAGATTCTTGTTATTATGAATAATACTGCTATGAATATAGTTGAACTAATGCTTTTGGGGTACGAATGTGCATCCTTTGGGTATATGCCCAATAGTGGTATTGCTGGATCCTTGGGGACATTCCTTCCCAATTTTCTGAGGAACCACCACACTGCATTCCAGAGTGGCTGTACAAGTTTACACTCCCATCAACGATGGAGGAGTGTTCCCCTTGTTCTGCATTTTCTCCAGCATAGGCTGTCATCTGTGTTTTTGATCTTAGCCAATCTGACAGGTGTCAGATGGTATCTCAAAGTTGTTTTGATTTGAATTTCTCTGATGGCTAAAGATGTTGAGTACTTTTTCAAGTGTCTTTCAGCCATTTGTAATTCCTCTGTTGAAAATTTCCCTTTTAGCTCTGAACCCCATTTAAAAAATGAGTTATTTAGGTTTTTGGGATCTAGTTTCTTGAGTTGTCTGTATATTTTAGAAATCAGACCTCTATCAAATGTAGGGTTGGTGAAGATCTTTCCCCATTCTGTAGGGTGTCATTTTGTCTTATTGACTGTTTCCTTTGTCTTATAGAAGCTTCTTAGTTTCAGGAGGTTCCACTTATTGATTGTTGTCCTTAGTGTCTGTGCTACTGATGTTATATTTAGGAAGGGATCACATGTGCCAATGCATTGGAGGGTATTTACCACTTTCTTTTCTGTCAAGTTCAGTGTAGCTGGGTTTATGTTGAGATCTTTCATTCACTTGGATTTGAATTTTGTGCACAGTGATAGCTTTTGCATTTTTCTATATACTACCATCCAGTTATGTCAGCACCATTTGTTGAAGATACTATCTTTTTTTTCATTGAATATTATTTACCTCTTTGTGAAAAATTAGGTGTTGATAGGTGGGTGTGTTAATGTTGGGGTTTTTTATTCACTTTCATTGATCCACAAGTCTATTTTTATGCCAGTACCAGACCATTTTTATTATTGTAAATCTATGGTATAGCTTGAAGTCAAGGATGGTGGATTCCTCCTGAAGTCTTTTTATGAGCTGGATTGTTTTGGCAATCCTGAGTTCTCTGTTATTCTATATGAAGTTGAATATTGTTCTTTCAAGGTCTGTAAAAATTATGTTGGGATTTTGATGGGGGTTGCATTGAAACTATAGATTGCTTTTAGTAAAACGGTCTTTTTTACTATGTTGATCCTACTTATCCAGGAGCATACGAGATCTTTCCATTTTCTGATATCTTCTTTAATTTCATTTTTTATTGACTTTAAGTTTTTGTCAAACAGATCCCTACTACTTTGCTTATAGTTACACAAAGATATTTAATATTACTTGCAGCTATTATAAAGGATGATATTTTCCTTATTTCTTTTTCAGCACATTTATCCTTAGTGCATAAGAGGGCTACAGATTTTTTTGAGTTATTCTTGTATCCTGCTACATTGCTAAAGGTGTTTATCAGCTGTAGGAGTTCCCTCGTAGAATTTTGCGAGTCACTTATGTATACAATCATATCATCTGCAAATAGAGATAGTTTGACTTCTTCCTTTCCAATTTGTATCCCCTTACTCTTTTGTTCTCTTATTGCTTTAGCTAAAACTTTGAGAGCTATATTGAATAGTTAACTAGAGTGAGGACATCCTTGTCTAGTTCCTGATTTTAGTGGGATTGCTTTGAGTTCTTTTCCATTTAGTTTGATGTTGGCTGTCAGCTTGCTGTATATTGCTTTTATTATGGTTAGGTACTTTTCCTGTATTCCTGATCTCTTTTATCATAAGGAGTGTTGGATTTTGTCAAAGGCTTTTCCAGCTTCTAATGAGATGATCATGTTTTTTTTTTTTTTTTTCTTTCAGTTTGTTTATATGATGGGTGACATTTATGGTTTTTCTTATGTTGAACCATCCCTGCATCTCTTGAATGATGTTTTTGATATGTTGTTGGACTTGGTCTGCCAGAATTTTAGTGAGTATTTTTTCACCAATGTTCATGAGAAAGATTGATCTGTAGTTCTCTTTTTTTTGGTTGCATCTCTGCATGGCTTGAGTATCAGGGTAATTATGGTCTCATAAAAAGAGTTCAGCAATATTCCTTCAGTTTTTATTGTATGGAACAGTTTGAGAAGCTTTGGTATTGGTTCTTCTTTGAATGTCTGTTAGAATTCTGTAGTGAAACCATGTTGTCCTTTTTTTCCCTGCTTTGGGAGACTTTTAATAACAGCTTCAATTTCCTTTGAGGTTATAGGTCTGTTTAGGTCTTCAATCTGATCTTGATTCAATTTTGGTGAGTGATACCTGTCCAGAAAGCTTTTTATTTCTTTTAAGTTTTCCATTTTAATGGAGTATAGATTTTCAAAGTATGACCTGACAATTGTCTGGATTTCCTGGCTGTCTGTCGTTATGTCTCACTTTTCATTTCTTTTTCTTTTAATTTGGATACTCTCTCTATAGTTTTTGGTTAGTTTTAGTAAAGGTTTAGCTATCTTGTTGAATTTCTCAAAGAACCTACTTTTCGCTTTTTTTGTTTCTTTGTATTTTTCTCTTTGTTTCTATTGATTTCAGCTCTAAATAAGTTTCATTATTTCCTGCTGCCTACTCCTTCCAGGTGATTTTGCCTCTAATTGTTCTAAATCGTTCAGCTGTGCTGTTAGGTTTCTTGTGTGAGATTTCTCTTGGCATTTCATATCTAGTGCTATGAATTTTCCTCTTAGCACTGCTTTCATTGTGTCCTATAAGTTTGGATATGTCGTGGATTCATTTTCATTAAATTCTAGGAAGTCTTTGATTTCTTTCTTAACTTCTTTCTTGACCCAGAGGTGGTACAGTTTGAGACATGCTCAGTTTCCATGAATTTGTAGGCTTTCTATGATTGTTGTTGTTGAATTCTTTAGACCATAGTGATCTGATTTGATACAAGGAGTTACTCCCATTTTTTGTATCTTTTGATATTTGCTTTAGACTCAGTATGCTGTCAATTTTAGAGAAAGTTTCATGGGGTGCAAAGAAATATGTATATTCTTTTGTGTAGGGGTGGAAGCTTCTGTATATATCTATTAAGTCCATTTGGGTCATAACATCTGTTAGATTACTTATATCTCTTTTGAGTGTCTGTCTGGCTGACATATCCAAGGGTGAAAGTGGGTACTGAAGTCTCTCCCACTATTAGTATTTGGGGTTTAATGTGAGGTTTAAGCTTTAGTAGTGTTTCTTTTACATATGTAGGTGCCTTTGTTTTGGAGTCATAAATATTCAGGATTGAAATCTCATCTTGGTGGATTTTTCCTGAGATGAATATGTAATGTCCATTCTGTTCTCTTTTGATTGATTTAAGTGTAAAGCCTGTTTTGTTGGATATTAGGATGGCTACACCAGCTTGTTTCTTAAGACCATTTGATTAGAAAGTGTTTTCTCAACCCTTTACTCTGAGCCTGTTTCTGTCTTTGAAGATGAGGTGTGTTTCTTGTATGCAGCAGAAGGATGGCTTCTCTTTTTGTATCAATTGTGTTAGTGTGTGGCTTTTTATAGGTGAATGAGCCCATTGATATTAAGGGATATTAATGATCAATGATTGTTATTTCCTGTTATTTTTGGTGGGATCATGTGTGTATTTCCCTTCTTTGAGCTCTTCTTCTGTGGGATTATCAACTGCTTGCGGTTCCTTTGGTTGGAGTTTTCCCTCTAGTGATTTCTTTCTTTTTTTATTTCTTTATTTATTTTGTATTTATCAAAAAAACAGTAAAATGAATTTAAAATGCTGAAAAGTTAACCATAACTCCCTCTAGTGATTTCTGTAGGGCTGGATTTGTGGATAGGTATCATTTAAATCTAATTTTGTTGTAAAATATCTTATTTACTCCATCTATGGTTGTTGTATGAGGTTTCTAGCCTGGACTTTTGGGCCTGGCCCTGTGACCCTGCAGACTCACATATCCGTAAACCCACAGTCCCACAGAAACACATGGATACTTATATTAATTTTATGCTGATTAGCTTATGGTTCTGATAGATTGCTATCTAGCTCTTGCTCTTAAACTAACCCATGATCTTGTTCAGTTAGGCAGCTCGGTATTTTTTCTCAGCAGCATTTCGACTTCTTTCCTCTGCCTCTCCTGGCATCTCTGCAGTGTCTCTGCTCACTGGTATTCTCTGGCATCTCTGCTTTGCTCTGCCTGTTCCTAGAGTTTTCTTAGTTTGGGAGCCCTGCCCATACTTCCTGTTTGTCTTTGACCAATCAGCAATTTTATTAAACCAGTAGGCGGGACAATTATTTACAATGGAACAAAATACAATCCCACTACATACATATGGTGATTGATAGTTTTGCAGGATGTAGTAGTCTGGGTTGGCAGCTCTTTTAGTATCTGTATAACATCTGACCAGGACCTTCTTGCCTTCATTGTTTCCATTGAATAGTATGGTGTGATTCTGATGTGTCTGCCTTTATAGGTAACTTGGCCTTTTTCCTTTACAGCTCTTAGTATTTTTTCTTTGTTCTGTAAGATTTGTGGCTTGATTATTATGTGGCAAGCAGACTAGTTTTTTTGGGGGGGAGGGTTAATCTATTTGGTGTTCTGTAAGCTTCTTGTATCTTTATAGACATTTCCTTCTTTAGGTTGGGAAAGTTTTCTATTATGATTTTATTGAATATATTATCTGTGTCTTTGAGCTGGTATTCTTCTCCTTCTTCTATTGCAATTATTCTCAGGTTTGGCCTTTTCATGGTGTCCCAGACTTTCTAAACATTTTGGGTTTCATTCCTTTCCCTGAAGGTTCCTCAGTAGCTGTTTCTGATTCAGTGAGTTCCCAATAGCTCCAGCCAGCCTTCTCTGTGGGTTTCTTCCTCATGATTCTGATCCTTTTCTCATACAAACTCTCCTCTCTCTTTCTTCAGCTGGATCAAGTGCTCAACCTGGTGCTTAGCAATGGATCTCTGTCTCCACCTCTATTCATTGTTGGATGTAGGTTCTGTGATAATACTTAGGGTGGTCATTCTTTTGATTATAGGGGAGTACCCTGTTTACGTACCCCTCCAGGGACATCCTCTATGTTCTTGGAGGTTTCCTTAGCACTCAGCCTCTTTCCAACCCTACTGTGACTCCTTCTGTCAAGATCTCCATCTCTTTTTTCTTTCTCTTTGTTGGTCCTCTCACTCTACCATTTCCTCCTCTCATGGTTTTTTTTTCCTGCCTCTCCTTGGTGGCTACCCATTGTGATCCCAATTTACTCAGGAGATCTTTTCTGTTTTCTCTTCTCATGGGAATTCCTTAATGTTTCTGTTAAGATTCTTCTGTTCCCAAGCTGTTCGGCTGTTGTGATTTTTAGCCTGAATATTCTTTACTTTTTGTCTAAAATCCACTTATGAGTGAGAACATACTATGTCTATTTTTTTGGGTTTGTGTTACTTTACTCAGGATGATACTCTCCAAATCCATCCATTTGCCTGCAAATTTTAGGATGTCATTTTTTTTTTCACTTCATTGTGTATATGTACAATCCTTTGTTAATCCATTTTTTCAGTTGAAGAGCATCTTGATTGTTTCCAGGTGAAGTGTTATTTGTAATTATAAATGCCTGGTCTTAGCTTGGCTTATTTATAGTCAGTTTTTTTTTAAACTTGTC
>PVIH01005907.1:85724-117807 GCA_004025045.1 Sigmodon hispidus
GGCTGGGTGTGTGGCAGGCTGGGTGTGTGGCAGGCTGGGTGTGTGGCAGGCTGGGTGTGTGGCAGGCTGGGTGTGTGGCTGGCCCCTAGTATTTTCCTCTCTTCTCATTTTTAGATACTCCAACTCAAAATTTCTCCTCCTGTTTATTCTCTCTGTCTGCCAGCCCCACCTATTGTTTCTCTTGCCTTGCATTTGCTGTTCAGCTTTTCATTAGACCATCGGGTGTTTTAGACAGGAAAAATAGCACAATTTCACAGAGCTAAACAAATACAAAATTAAAAATTGTAGCATATCTTTGCATCACTAAACACATATTTCATAGCATAAACAAGTGTAACATATCTTAAAATAATATTCCACAACACTATTAGAGTTCCTGCAACAAGCTACATTACTTCAGAGACAGAGCACTGCCTCTGTGGTTCTGGTGAGAACCAAATCTGGAAAGGCACTTGAAAATTTAGGATTTGGTCTTTGATTTTTGGAGAATCTACAGAAGAAATGTAGAGACCCCTACCAGTGAACTGCTGTTTCTGGTCATGCTTTTTATCTTGGAGAGGATGAAATAGTCAATAAGTTAGAACTTAGTAATTCAGCAAAGAAATACATGACTATATTATTAATAAATTTGATAGGTATGTAATTTTAAAGAATGCAAACTACATTAAATTGGAAATTAAGGCACTAAGAAAGTCAATGTTTGCTTTTTTTAACAATTAAATCTGCAATCTCATTTTGTTCCTTTAAATTCCTAATCTCCCACCTCTTCTCCTTCTTACTACTCTTTATCACCCCTCTTAAAAGTTACCATTTGAAAAAAAAAAGCATGAAATCCAGTTACATTTAGAAAATATTAAGTATTTTATGTATTATCTTTCTCTAGTCACCAATTTATTTGTAGCTTGTTGGTCCAAGTTGATGATTATTTTAAGAAAGCATCATAATATCATAAATTTTATTACAAATACTTCTGCATCTATGTTATTGACCATACAAGGCTTACCAGAAATTCAGGATATAATTGTGTTGATCATGATGAAATCAGTCACAAAACTGGACATAATGTTTTCATATTTGAAAAATTAAAATACATAATATATATTAGAAAAATGCAATTCTTTTTTATTGTAAATTTTTGAGATTTCATGCAACATCCTTTTTGTTCTACATTCTACTGGGTGACTTTTTTTTTTTCCTGTAAATCATTTAAAATTTGCTTCATGATGCTTTCTTGTTGAGTTGTGATGAAGGCCCCTTTGGAGAAGAAATAAGAAAGATACTTACAAATTCAGTGGAAATTTCTGAAAAGATGTTATAAATGTAGATAAAGTGGAGAGTTGAGCATTTAAACAATTCCCCAGGGGTCTACTGCCAGTAGACAGATTTTTTTTTGGCACAGGTCATGGAGACTGTGTTTTCCCGTAAGAGCAGCATTGACAGAAGAAGGAACAGCAGTGTGTCTGCTAAATGAAAAGAGAAGTCACTCAGAGCAGACTTAGCTGGTGTGGCTATAAGAAGTAATCCTGCAAAGAAAAATGTTGCCTATTCCTGGTATTCTGCATAATCTGGTTTTGTATAACAGGAGTAAGAATAAACCTCTTGAACTGCATACTTGTAGTTCCATCATTTTTTTTGTATAGATAATTAGACAGAAGTGGGTGACATCCTGCATTTGGGATTGCCCCTAGAAGTGTTTCAGAACATTGCAAATACTTGGAGTTTACAGTAATCCTAGTGAGTATTTTTAAGTCATTCAACTTCACAGTTCCATATTTTCAGTACTTATAACTC
Source organism: Sigmodon hispidus (assembly GCA_004025045.1). NCBI lineage: Eukaryota > Metazoa > Chordata > Mammalia > Rodentia > Cricetidae > Sigmodon > Sigmodon hispidus. The sequence goes on from PVIH01005907.1 coordinate 87,516, forward strand.
ACTTTTTTGCTGTGAGTTTCTGAATGGTTTTGGACAATGGTCTTATACACTGGAAAGATTTGCTATACATATTGGTTTAATAAAATGCTGATTGTCCAGAAGCTAGACAAGAAGTAGAGGCAGGCAATCAGACTAGGAGAATTCTGGGAAACAGAGAGCAGATCAGGGAGATACCATCAAGCCATAGAGAAAGTGGGATGAGGAGTCTGCATTGATCAAAAAGGTACCCAGACACATGGCTAAACATAAATAGAAATATGGGTTAACTTAAAGCATAAGAGTTAGTAAGCAATAAGGCTGAACCATAGAGCAAACAGTTTAAAATACAAGCCTTTGTATGACTATTTGGGACTAAATAACTGGAACTGGCATGGCAGAACAGGGAAACTTCTGACTATACTATTGCTTGTATTTTTTTAAATTCAGTGCTTAAAATGTACATTTTTGTCCCTGATGTGACAAGGACAGCACACTTCATGTGCTTCTTCATCTTTATGACTGATGAGAATAGACACATTGTTGCTGGATTCTTCCTAATACTGAGAATGAAGTTAGCCCTGTCATAATTATGGTGCCTCAGCCTGGCATTGCCATCTTATTACTGTGCCTTCATGGTCTGTTCCTCTGCTAAAAAACAAACTCTAGTTTTTCTTTTATTAAACATACATTTTTCTCTCATACACTATAATATTATTTCTCCTTCCTTCTCCCAGTTCCTCCCTTCCTCCTCTCTCATCTGAATCCACACCCTTTCTATCTCATTAGAAAAGAACAGGCTTCTTCATGACAACAACAAAACACAACAAAATATAGTAAAATAACATGAGAAACATCATATCAAAGTTGAACAAACAAAGTCAACAGAAAGATGAAACAGCCCCCCTCCAAGAGGCACAAGAATCATAGACCCACTTGTTCACATATTCAGGAGTCTCATGAACCTACTAAACTGAAAACTATAGTAGCATACATGCATAGGACCTGTTGTAGACCCCTGTAGATCCTGTGATTGCTGCTGCAACCTCTGAATTCATATGATCTTTGCTCAGTTTCATAAGGCCTTGTTCTCCTGGTGTCCTCCATCTGTCTCTCTCCCAGACTCCTTCTGCCTCCTTTCCCCCAGGGTTTCCTGAACTCTGAGGGGAGAGATGGCTTTTTTTTTTTCCTTTTTAAATCTGAGTTTGTGAGAAGACTTAGCTTTGTAATTGCAATCAAATTATATTGATGAAATAAATGGCTTCTTTTTTTTTTTTTAAAAAAAAACTTTATTATTTACTTATTTATTTGCCTTGGTGTTTGCCTGGAACTGGAACTACAGACAGTTATGAGCTGCCATGTGGGTGCTGGGAATCGAACCCGGGTCCTCTGGAAGAGCAGACGGTGCTCTTAACCGCTGAGCCATCTCTCCAGCCCCATAAATGGCTTCTATAGGTGATTTTCCCATAGACCTCTCACTAGCAGTGACAGGAAGTAGGATACCAGTAGGCTTTGTCTTTTACTGGTTCCATCAACAAACTGTGGAATCTCACCATGTGTGTGCAGCAGAGATCACATCACAAATTGCAAGGGTCAGTGTCAGTAGACATTGTGATTCTCATTGGTAAAGAACATTGCCCTGTACTTGATATTTGAGACAAGACTTGGAAATTTGCCTTTACCCATTTGTCTGCTCTGTGTAACAATCACCTTTCACATCTGTGACAGTGATCTGTGTTGGTATTACCATCATGTGAACAGTTGCAGTTCTCTAACAAATCAATAATTTGTGCTTTCAAAAGGAAAGAGACATGCATGTACCACATAAAGGGGCTTTATAACTTCAATGGTACTATCCCATGCTGGGAATAGAAAAATGTCTCAGTATCTCAGTTCCACAGAACATTTTATAAATGCAATTAGAAATGTCAAGCAGAAAACTAGGTAAAACTTTATGATATGTGTGTGGAAAGGTACCAAATTTATGCAACACAATAATTAAACATATAAATGCAACAAAATAATTAAACATAAAAAACCCATGCAATAACTAAAACTAAACATTTAAATAAATTAAAATTAAATAATATTTTCAGAATTCTTTTTATTCTTAATTTTTCATAGAACATGATATACCTCTCACTTTATTTCATAATTGATAAAGACACACACACACATACATGCACACACTTCACTTTAATCATCTGAGTTTTCTTAGCCCGAGTTCTAATACATTAATTTTTGTCATGCATTTTATAAAATGTGGTTTTATAGTTGTTATTAATTCATCTTCTTGGATTAGTTTCAGCAATATAAAGGCACAAAGCACTAGCCTGCCTTTCTTTACACAAGCTCATTTGGTTTTACCTTGATTTTAGTAGTGGTACCCAGCAAGTGTCCGCTAGTGCTGTCTACAATAGCGTCTAGAATTAAAAGTTCACTTAGGTTGATGTAAGTCAGAAAGTTCTTAGCAGTGGCAGGAAACAGAAAATCTTTTCTGTTTCCTCCTCGAGTTGTGATGTATTGGACACATAGACTTCTGTGGTTCCACCCCAGTCACACTTTTCATTTTAGAAGCTCTGCTACTGTTTCACCTGTCGGCTCTACATGCTGGAGCTTCCTGGTGCACTGGAGACTGTGCATATCACCCTAGTTTCTACACATTGGATGCCAGTAATACACTCACATTTTCTCCTCAAGGAATTTGAGATGACACAAAATGTATGTAGACAATGCCACATGTCTCTGCAAGAAGGGAGAAGTACCTGTTTGAGGGTCTCGTGCCTTTGTGTCAATACCCTATATGGCAAGGCTCACAATGCTCTTCTAAACACAGTGTGACACTAAAGTAATTATTCTTCTCAAGTGCATCTCAGTAAAACCTTTCATGATTACATTTAGCGGAGCACAGGTGAGCGAATATTTGAGTTGAAGTCAGCTGCATCTTTAAACTATCCTAATGCAGCATGAGTACCAACCAAGGATACCTGCTTGACTGGAGTCCTGACTTCTGTTATCTTTCCACTGTCTATGTACTCCAGTGCAGGACTTTCAAAAGTAATTCAAAGCTTGGAAACAGAAAGGTGGAAAGTCAGGCCTGGAATTCTAGAAGAGGGTTTCACTGTCCTCCTGCTTCAGGGAAGGTTAAAAGCCCACAAATGTTACCTTAGCCATAACTTTTTTTGTATTGTGCTTCATATTCTCTATCTTACCAGGCATCAAGTTATATCTTGTTACCACAACTGCCTGTACTGCATGAAGACTAATAGTCGTGCTGCTGGCACTCATAGAAAGACATCTATTTCCTAACACTCTTGTTATTAGGCTGGTATATTCTTTCCATCAATTCTTCTGCAATATTCTCTGACACATGGATTGGGTAATGTATATTTTTGGTTCATTTTTTAAATTAATGTGTCTAACTATATATGACCATGCATGTGAGTCAAAAGAGAGCAGCAGGTCCCCAGAAACTGGAGTCGTAGGTGGTTGTGATCTGCCTGTCAAGGGTGTTGAGAATCAGACTCTGATCTTCTGCAATGACAGCAATCACACTTAACTGCTAAGCCATTTCATTCTTTTATGATCATTAAGTCACTAGGCCACAACATCAATCACCCATTTTTTGTAGTTTAACTAGTGTGAGTTTCTGCCAGTGACAAGACACCACTGTAACTTAGCCTGATAAATGTATTAATCAGGATATAATGCATTCTGAGAAGGCTGATATGTACATCACATGTTTATCCAAGCATTAAGAAAAGCTTTCTTACTGGAACCTAGAACCTCTCCAGCCAGATTTTTGGCCTTGTACTATAGAATAGGGCCTGAATCTATTTACAGACTAGTTGGCTGTATCCATAAAACTTGTACAACTATTGGACTAATGGATACATTGTGCCTGGGTGATGTCTGTGTTAACATGCAGCTGAACAGGTCCATTGATGACACTCCATCTCAATATTCAGCAAATTTCATTGTGGCATTATAAAAGCCAGTCAGCACATTTGGGGTGTCTATTGCATGCTCAGCCTTTTTTATTTTCATTCTCTTATTGTCTCTTCAGCAACAGGCATTGACTATTTTGTTTTCTTTTTCATGTGCCTATGTTATCTACAAGTATTTACTGATGTATTGTTAAATAAATAGGACTTGTGATTTTGCAAAGAATATTTTTGTGGTATATCTAGACTACCTGTCTCTCATATGGAGTAGCCTAGCTTTTCAGTCTTGTGCTTTATACAGTTCTTGGTGAACCTTTGCAGCAATGTTACTTGTAATATTTCTGCTCTTAGGACCAATTTTTAAGAAGGCACACTTGAAATGCCTGTCAGTTTGGAGGCTTGGTTTAGTAATTTGATGCATGCTTATTTAGTTATATGATGAGAAAATTCATAAAACCACATAAATGTTTGGTAGCAGAGCACTCATCCTATTTGTGCATCTATATTTTCTAGTTTTGCATTTGTGTTTTAGGATTTGGTTTGATCTTTATTTCCACATTTGTGGAAAGAAAACCCTATGGACTCATCTTGCCTCACTTATCATTACCAAGCAATATGAAATAAATAATCTCCACTGTTGGATGCTTAGATAGTAGCTGAGGTAATACATTTATTGCACTGTGGATTAGAAATCCACAGAGCTGGGATTTGTGTATGCTTAGAAAACTTGTTTGCTTCCATTTAGATTTGAATAGATTTTTAAAAGATACCTATTGCTATTTTTATAAATATGGGAAATATTAAATCTACCGTCTATTGGTAAATCCTAGTCAGATATGCCACATCATTTGTTTTATACTTCTATTTATTTTATAGAGTTCATGCATATGTGCATGTGTGAATATAAATGTGTACATGCATATACTGTAGAGTACATAAGGAGGTCAAAATAATTTTGGGAAATCAATGCTTTCATGTAGGACCCAAGAAGTTGATTCAGGTCAGTAAGCCTGATAGATTTCTAAACCATTTCTAAACCATCTGACTACTCTTGCTATCCTAACAGCAGTCCAAAGGGGGAGCTAATCTTATACTTAGGGTTAATTTTCACATATGGGAGAAAAATGTGGTCTCTGCCTTCTCTCTGATTGCCTTCTCCTGCCTTCCATAGTTCTCTTCTTTAGAATTATTTCCCTAAATTGCAGTTCTGCTTTTATGTCATATATAGTATTTGCTTTTTAAAAATGTATATTTACTAATATAGATTTTGCACCTAACAGAAACCTGTGACATTTGGCTTTATGAGTCTGGCCTCTACCTTAACTTAGTGATTTTCAATTCTACTAATTTTCTTAGAAAGGCCATAATTCCAGTAATTTTATGGCTGAATGAAACTACATGGTGTATGAATGCACACATGTGCATACACACATACTTCATTTCCTTCTATTCTTTATTGGTGGACATCTAGACTCATTCTTTTCTTGGCTATTGAGAAGTGTGGTAGGGACCAGTATGCCTTGTCTCTTTGCTGTGCTAATGCATATTCCTTCTTTAGTAACAGAGGAGCAGCATAGCTAGATCTTGAGAGAGTTTTAAGTTGTAAGGGAAGCTTGCACTCCAATTTTTATAATGGCTGTACCAGTTCACATCCACCCCCAAGTGCATGAAAGTGGCTGTTTCTTAATATTATTTCCAGCGTTTGCTAAAATTGTTGAGATTCCTCTTCAGAAAGCCTTTATCTGTGTCTTGAAGAGTTTTCCTTTTGTTCACCTCTTGTAATTTCAACATTTCAGGTCCACATTAATATTTTAACATTGGAACCTATTTTGGATTTATTTTTGTGCAAGGCTATAAATGGGCTTATTTTCTGTCTTCTAATCTGGATAATCAGATTTCTGAGTACTGTTTGTTGATGATATCCTTTTCACCAATGTATGTTCTTGGAATCTTTGCCAAAAATCAGTGAACTGTAGCTAGGTGGAGTTATTTTTGGCCTTGTACTTCATCCCATGGGTCTATGTGTCTATTTGTAGTCAGTAACATGAGGCTTTTGTTATTCTTACTTTGTAAGTTCAATAGAAGTCAGATATCATATTAAGTTTAGGGATGTTCATAATCATCAGAATTACTTTTGGTATTTGGAATCCTTAGTGTTTTCATATTAATTTCATAGTTGTTGTTTCTGCAGGATATGATTGAAATTTTTATGGGGATTGCACTGAGACTGTAAATACTTTTTGATAATGCAGCCATTTTCACAGTATAAATTGTACCAATCAATGGAAATGGGAGTTCTTTCTATCATCTGAAGTTATTTCCTTAGTGTTTTAAAATTATCATTGTAGAGGTCTTTCAACTACTTGGTTAGTATGCTTCTTGGCATTCTTGGCATGAAGAGCTATTTTTATTTCTTAGTTTTTTCTCAGGAAGGTCATTACTGGAATATATGGTAGGTATTGCTTTTGTGGTATATTGATGCTTGTATCTTGAAATATTTCAGAAAATGTTTATTTGGTGAATAAATATAGAATCATATTATAGAAGTACAAATAATTCCATTTGTTTTCTATTTATAGTCATTGTATTCCTATCTCTTGTTTTATGCCCTAGCTAAGATTTTAAATACCATACAGATAATAGTAAGGAACATGAACTTTTCTTTCTCATGAATTTAGGACAATGGCTTTCTGTGTCTTTGTCTGTAGAGAGCTGCGCACAGCCGTGCCCTAAACATGGTACCCGCCGGCTCCTGCCTTTCGCCTTCCTGATGGCGGTGCTCTTTGTGAGGAATAAACTCCATATTTAGCAAAAAACTAATGACCTGGCCTGCTTCCACATATGTGGACCTTTTGGCACACAGCCCACGTGGCAAACTGGGGCTGGTTGTCCAGGGGCTATATGAGTTGTGAGCGGGCTTTCCCCGTGGTAGAAGAAAACTGTTCGAGGTTCCTGAATATAACTGCAGAGAGAAGAACTTGATTGTCGTGTCTTCCTTGCAGGACGAGGTTGCGCGTGCGACATTTGTCATTTTTGTACAATGTTGGCTGAAGTTTTCTCATATGTTGCCTTTCTTGTGTTGAAGTGTGATACTTGTATCTCTAGTTTCTTCAGATTTTTTTTTTTTATCATGAAGGCAGGTTCTACCTTCTGTTGTATCTTTTCTACACCTTTTGAAATGATCACTGGATTTTTGGCTCCTGAATCTGTTCATAAAATTGATTAGCATATGTTGAACCACTCTTATCGTCCCAGAATGAGACTAAGTTGAACATGGCCAATGATCATTTTTAAAAGGTGTTGGTGCATTTAGTTATCACTAGTTATATTATGCAGAAAACTTGCCTATATGCTCATCAGAAAAATAATGGATAAGTTGCTTTTCTTGCTGTGTGTATGGAATAATACTAGCCTTATAGAATGAGTGTGGTAGGGATTTTTTCTTTTCTGTTTCATGGACTACTTTGAGAAGCATTGGTTTCCATCCTTCCTTACATGTCTCATAGAGTTCAACAGTGATTCTGTATTTTCTTTTTAGATAGAGGCTTTCTTACTGTCTCCTTGACTGATCCTTAAGAATAAGTCTACTATACAAGTGCTGTGGTAAATTGCTCTCTAAATAAATATTTTTTATTGTTTCATTGTCCCTCTATGTCTGTTCTTGAAGTAGGCTGCCATTACTGTGGGAATTTTCACATAGACAGGCATATTGCCTGCCTTCTTGCCACTTTGAAAAACTGCTGACTAGATTTATTTTCTGCCAAGATTTTATTAACAGGAGATGCAAAAGATTAAGTAATCATTCAATTGGAATTCCACTTTAGTAGTAAATTTCTTTTTATAAAAAAAAAACTACTTAAGCTACATTATACTCTTTCATCTCCCACTCTGTCCTACCCCTCATCTACCCAGGCTGCTCCAGAAAGTTCTCATCTCTTACTCCCAGTTTATCCAGCAGATCCCTTCAATTTTCTTTTCCTAGGGAAATCCGTGCATCCCTCTTTGAGCCCTTTTCATTTTCTAGCCTCTCTGGGGCTGTGGGTTGTAGGCTGATTATCCTATACTTTACTCCTACTATCTGCTTATGAGTGAGCACATGCCATGTTTGTATTTCTGTGCCTGGGTTCCCTCACTCAGAATGATTTTTTTTCTAGTTTAATTTATTTGCTTGCGAATTTCATGAGGTTTTTGTTTGTTTGTTTGTTTTTCAGCTGAGTAATACTCTACTGTGTAAATGTATCACATTTCCATTATCATTTTTCATGTGAGGGGTATCTAAAATTATTTTTAGATTCTGGATATCATGAATAATGCTGCTATGAACATACCTGAACACGTGTCTTTGTGGTATGATTGACTATATGAAAAACCTAGAGAAATTCCACACTAGAGAACTAACAGCTCAGCTGAAAGCCTTAGAACAATTGGAAGCAAACTCACCTAGAAGGAGTAGATGGCAGGAAATAATCAAACTCAGAGCTGAAATCAATATAATTGAAACAAAAAGAACAATACAAAGAATCAATGAATCAAAGAGTTGGTTCTTTGAGAAAGTCAACAAGATAGATAAGCCCTTATCCAAACAGGTCAAAAAGCAGAGAGAGAATGTTCAAATCAACAAGATCCATTTGGTTTTGAGTTTTGTACAGGGTGATAGAATATATGTGTTCTTCTACATGCTGACTAGCAGTTAGGCAAGCACCATTTGCTGAAGATGTTTTCTTTTATCCATTGTGTAATTTTGGCTTCTTTGTGAAAATATCAGGTGTTCATAGGTGTGTGGTTTTATCTGATGGTCTACAATTCTGTCAATCCACGTGTCTGTTTTTATGCCAGTACAAAGCTATTTTTATTATTGTAGCTCTATAGGAGAGCTTAAAAACAATGCTCTGGAAGTTTCTTTATTATTCAGAACTGTTTTAGCTATCCTGAGTTTTTTATTGGATCATATGAAGTTGAGCATTGTTTTTTGAGGTCTTGGAAGAATTCTTTCATATTTTGATGAGAATTACATTGAATCTGTAGACTACTTTTGGAAAATTGCTTTTTTTAATATGTTAATCCTATATTCATAGACATGGTAGATCTTCCCATTTTCTTTTTATTTATTTATTTATTTATTTTATGATGAATAAAGTCATATTTTTTATCCATGTATACCCTTGTTCAAATTCCCTTCCCCCTCCTGCCCCTCTTATCTTACTATTTTCTGATAACTTCTTAAATTTCTTTCTTCTGACTCTGTGTAGAAGTGAGGTGAGGTGAGCTGGCCACAGTGCCTGATTCCCTGCTTGGAAAGATGTATTCCAGGACCAGGATCAGTCTGTGGTGCTTGAGCCCAGAGACTTCTTAGCAGACAGGACTAGAGTTTGGCTGTGAGGGGCTCCTCCAGCCACACCTAAAAGAGGGGACATGGCATGGCCAGCCCCACCTCCAGGGCAAACTGCATCATCAGAGAAGGACTGAGGCCTCGAAATTCAGACCCTGCCCAGAGCAGAGTCAGAGATTGAGGAGACCCCTTGCTCAGAAGAGACAGCAGACACACAAGCCTTTTGCCACAACTGACTAGAGACCACCTAATTGTCAACCACTGAAGCCATGAGCAGATGTCAGTGCAAATATACATATAATAATATAAAGAACAACAAGGCAACTCCAGAAGAAACTGGTGGTAATACAACTACAAGACCTGAACAGAGAAAAAGAGGAACCAGAAGGAAACAACACCAAAAACATCTTTATGAAGATCACTGAAGCCCTCAAAGAAGATATAAAAAATTTCCTTAAAGAAATAGAAGGAAATACAAACAAAAAATTGGAAGAGATGAAGAAATCTTTGAAAGAAAACCAAGAAAAGGTAAACCAAAAAATGAAAGAAACATTCCAGGAACTAAAAACTAAAATAGAAGCAATAAAAAGTCACAAAATGAGTCAAAGATGGAAATAGAAAACTTGAAGAAAAGAGCTGGAACTACAGGTACAAGCATAACCAACAGAATCCAAGAGATGGAAGATAGAATCTCTACAGTGGAAGACTCAGTAGCGGAAATAGATACATCAGTCAAAAAAAAAAAAAATCACTAAACCCCAAAAGCCATAACACATAATGATCAGGAAATCTGAGATGCCATGAAAAGACCTAACTTGAGAATAATAGAAATAGAAGAAGGGGAAAAATACCAGCTCAAAGGCACAAGTAATGTATTCAATAAAATCATAGAAGAAAACTTTCCTAACTTGAAGAAGGAAATGCCTATAAATATACAAGAAGCTTATAAAACATCAAATAAATATGACCCCTAAAAGTCAGTGTGCCAAATAATAATCAAGCCAAAAAACATACAGAACAAAGAAAAAATTTTAAGAGCTGCAAAAGAAAAGGGCCAACATACTTATAAAGGCAGATCCATCAGAATATTACCTGACTATTCAATGGAAACCATGAAAGCTAGAAGGGCTTGGTCAGAAGTCATACAGTCACTAAAAGAGCATGGCTGCCAACCTAGAATACTATATCCAGCAAAATTATCAATCACCATAGATGGACTAAACAAGATATTTCATGACAAAGTCAGGCTGAAACAATACCTATCTACCAATCCAGCACTACAGAAAGCATTAGAGGGAAAACTCCAATGTGAGGATCCCAGATACACACATGAAACCACAAACAACCACTAATCCCAGAGAAGAATAGCCCAGAGAAAGGAAATATATACAAACTACTACCAGAGATAGCAGGAAATATCAATCAGTTGTCACTAATATCCCTTAATATCAATGGACTAAACTCACCTATAAAGAGGCACATACTAACAAGATGGACACAAAAACAGAAGCCATTCATCTGTTGCATACAAGAAACACCTCAACCACAAAACAGACACAGGCTCAGAGTAAAGGGTTGCGAAAAGATTTTCCAATCAAATGGTCCTAGGAAACAAGTTGGGGTTGCCATCCTAATATGTAACAAAGCAGACTTTAAGCTAAAAGCAATTAAAAGAGACCAAGTTGGTCATTACTTATTCATCACTGGAAAAATTGGTCAAGAGGAGGTTTCAATCCTGAATATTTATGCCCCTAATATAAGGGCACCTACATATGTAAAAGAAACACTGCTAAAGCTCAAATCCCACATCAATTCTCACACCCTAATAATGAGACACTTAAATACCACACTTTAATCTCTGGACAAGTCAACCAGACAGAGACTCAAGAGAGAAATAGTCTAACAGAGGTTATGATACAAATGTATTCAATAGATATTTACAGAAGCTTCCACCCAAATGCAAAGTAATATACATATTTCTCAGCACCAAATGGAACTTTCTCTAAAACTGACCACATAATTGGTCATAAAGCAAATATCAACAGATACAAAAAAATGGAAATAATCTCTTATATCATATCAGACCACCAGGGCCTAAAGTTAGAGTTCAACAACATCAAAAATCACAGGAAGCCTACCAACTCATGGAAACTAAACATCACTCAGCTGAATCACCTCTGGATCAAGGAAGAAATTAAGAAAGAATTCAAAGTCTTCCTAGAATTTAATGAAAATTAATCCACAACGTACCCAAACTTGTGGGACACAATTAAAGCAGTCTTAAGAGGGAAATTCATACCACTAGATGCCTATAGGAAAAACCTAGAGAAATCCCACACTAGAAAACAGCTCAGCTGAAAGCCTTAGAACAATTAGAAGCAAAATCACCTAAAAGGAGTAGATGGCAGGAAATAAACAAACTTAGAGCTGAAATCAATACAATTGAAACAAAAAGAACAATAAAAAAGTCAATGAATCAAAGAGTTAGTTTTTTTAGAAAGTCAACAGGATGGATAAATCCAAACTAACCAAAAAGCAGAGAGTATCCAAATCAACAAAATCAGAAATGAAAAGGGGGACATAAAAACAGACCCACAGGAAATCCAGAGAATTATCAGATTATACTTTGAAAATCTATATTCCATAAAAATGGAAAATCTAGAAGAATTGGACAGCTTTTTGCCAAAACTAAATGAAGACCACATAAATTACCTAAACAGACCTATAACCCTAAAGGAAATTGAAGCTGTCACTAAAAACTTCCCAAGAAAAAAAGCCCAGGTCCAGATGGTTTTAGTGCAGAATTCTACCAGACATTCAAGGAAGAATTACTACCATTACTCCTCAAACTATTTCACACAGTGGAAACTGAAGGAATACTGCCAAATTCCTTTTATGAGGCCACAATTACCCTAATACCCAAGCCACTCAAAGGCACAACAAAGATGGAGAGTTACAGGCCACTTTCCCTCATGAATATTGATGCTAAAATTCTCAACAAAATTTTGGCAAACTGTATACAACAACATATAAGAACTATCATCCACCACGACCAAGTAGACTTCATCCCAGAAATGCAGGGATGTTTCAACATACAAAAAACCGTAAACCTCATCCATCATATAAACAAAATAAGGAAAAAACACACATGATCATATCCTTTAATGCTGAAAAAGGCTTTGACAGAATCCAGCACTCCTTTATGATAAAAGCTCTGGAGACACCAGGAATACAGGGAAAATATCTCAGTATAATAAAGGTGATTTACAAGAAGCCGACAGCCAGCATCAAACTTAATGGAGAAAAACTCAAAGCAATCCCACTAAAATCAGGAACTAGACAAGGACGTCCTCTCTCCCCTTATCTATTCAATATAGTTCTTGAAGTTTTAGCTAAAGCAATAAGAGAACGAAAGGAGATTAAGGGGATACAAATTGGAAAAGAAGAAGTGAAACTATCTCTATTGGCAGATGATATGATTATATACATAAGTGACCCACAAACTTCTACCAGGGAACTTCTCCAGCTGATAAATACCTTCAGTTTTGGTGAAATATTCTTTGCATGCTGTAAATAAAGGACTGTTTTGGCCTATGCACAGCACCGTAGAAGTGGGTGGAGAATCAGAGGCAGCCAGGTACGAGAAGAAGGGTGGAGTTAAGCCAGTCTCCATCCGACCCCCGATGGAGGAACATGTAGAGGTATGGAGCTGAGCCACAGGCTAAGCCATGTGGTGGGAAGATTAATAGAAATGGGTTGAATTAAGATGAAAGAGCTAGCTAGTAGTATGCTTGAGACATGGGCCAAACAGTATAAAGGATATAAATGTGTGATTCATTTCTTTGGGGGACAAAAGCCGCAGTGTGCCAGGTTACAAACCTCTGGCCCCAAACGGGCCGGCGCGCAGGGACCAGGTTCCAAACTGCCTAGCACCAGGTCACAAACCTCTGTCCCCATATTGGCCTGGAAATGTACCACAACATTCAGTAATGTAGCAGGATACAAGATTAACTCAAAGAAATCAGTAACCCTCCTATACACTAAAGATAAAAGGCCTAAAAAAGAAATAAGGGAAACATCACCCTTTATAATAGTTACAAATAACGTTAAATACCTTGGAGTAACTATAACCAAAGAAGTAACAGATCTATTTGACAAAAATTTTAAATCACTGAAGAAAGAAATTGAAGAGGATATCAGAAAATGGAAAGCTCTCCCATGTTCCTGGATAGGTAGGATCAACATAATAAAAATGGCAATTCTACCAAAAGCAATCTACAGATTCAATGCACTTCCCATAAAAATCTAAACACAATTTTTTACAGATCTTGAAAGAGCAATACTCAATTTCATTTGGAATAACAGGAAAGCCAGGATTGCCAAAACAATTTTTCTCAACTAAAGAACTTCAGGAGGCTTCATCATACCCGACTTCATGTTATATTATAGAGCTACAATAATAAAAACAGCTTGGAACTAGCATAAAAACAGACTTATGGAACAATGGAATCCAAATGAGGATCTTGACATTAACCCAAAAACCTATGATCACCTGATCTTTGACAAAGAGGCACAAAATATTCAATGGAAAAAAGGTAATAGTATCTTTAACAAATGGTGTTGGTATAGCTTGTTGGTGGTGTGTAGAAAAATGCAAATAGATCCAAGCCTATCACCCTGCACAAAACTTAAATCCATGTGGATCAAAGACCTCAACATAAACCCAGCCACCTTGAACTTGATAGAAAAGGAAGTGGGAAATACCCTTCAACGAATTGGCACAGGTGACCACTTCCTAAATATAACTCCAGTGGCACAGACACTAAGATCAACAATCAATAAGTGAGACCTCCTGAAACTGAGAAGCTTCTGTAAAGCCAAGAACACTGTCAATAGGACAAAATGATAGCCTACAGAATGGGAAAAGATTTTCACCAAACCTACAAGTGACAGAGGTCTGATCTCTAAAACATATAGAGAACTCAAGAAACTAGAGACCAAAACCTTCAATAACTAAACAAAAAGTGGGGACCTGAGAGTTCTTCAAAGAAGAAAATTTTACTTTGACTTACAGTTTCAGTTCATGGCTATTTGCTCTCACTGCTCTTGTCCTATGATTGCAATGTAAATTATAGTAAGATAAGAGAAAAGTGGTCTGCTCATGCCATACTAGTTTCTGTGAGAGATGGGTGGGAAGATAGAGAGAGAGAAAAAGAGAGGGGGTAGAGGAAAGGAGGTAGGGAGAGAGGAATGAAGAGAGATGAAAAAGAGGATAGGGAGGCAGAGAGAGACAGAGAGAATTGAAAGAGAGAGAAAGTATTATCCCAGTTCCCATTCACGGTAATCCTTCCTTTTCATTTTAAGATTCTGCATGCAGTATCACAGGGTGGTGACTAAGGCATCACATTAGATTTTGGACATATAAATCAGATCCATAATAAAACAAGGTCTTTGAAAAGTGGACTATAGATGCAATCAAGCAGAGTTTCTCTTTTGTGATGTCTATTTGATATTGTGTTAGTTTTCCACTGTTATTTACAATGTATTTTTATTCACATGATGAAAGAGACAAATCACAAGGCAGTCTAAATCTTTGACTCTGATACACTACAGAGTTCAGTAGTGCCATTTGACTCTCCCAACTTTTATGATGGAGAAAGTGGTCACAAAAGTCAGTGTCATACTAGAAAATCAAGTTCATGTGTAATTGCTCATATAATTAATTGGGCAAAAGATCACTTTTCTTGAATTTTCCTATCATTTATTCTTTTCTCCTAGTCTCATTTTTGAGATCTCCTAGATGCTAATGCCTACATAAATAATATATCTTTTGAGAGTTTGTTAAATTTATTTCAGAGTGCCATCACTGCATATAAACTTGTCTCTGGACTCTTTATTCCAGATTCACATTCTCCTATCCATCAAAACCACATTAGCATTTTCTACTTTAAAACATAGCCTTGCTGCTTTCTTACACTGAAATGTCTTGCTTTTTTTTACTTCTGCATCATAGAATGAGTAAGTCTCTAAAATTAGCATACCACTCATGAAGTTTAAAAATGCTTCTCATCAGAGATTTCCAAATTATTATCTCATAGTAATATTTATAGCAAATTATTTTGTCTGCTTAAAACATGACTATTGATACCTAATAATTTCATATCATACTACTTGAGTTAAAACCTCACTCAACCTTTGTGGCTGAAGTTGTGGGATTCACTTTTATAAAAAGATACTTGATGGATTAGTAGATCTGCTTCCTTCCTACCTTGATCTATCAGGATTGCCTCACATCTTTATGACCTCTCCAATCTAAGCCCTTCTAGCAGAGCACAGTCTCAGGGCCAGTAATCTCCTCGTTGAGCTTTGAGTCACTGTTTCTTCATTTAACACATCAGTCTTCTCAATTTTAGAATCACCATGGG
Organism: Sigmodon hispidus; assembly: GCA_004025045.1. Classification (NCBI taxonomy): domain Eukaryota; kingdom Metazoa; phylum Chordata; class Mammalia; order Rodentia; family Cricetidae; genus Sigmodon; species Sigmodon hispidus. The sequence continues at coordinate 103,190 of PVIH01005907.1, forward strand.
CATTTCCTGTAATCCTTTCTCTGTTTAAAGTCCTGGAGAACAGATATTTAAACCATTGTCTTGGCCGTCTCGGTGCCCATGAGGGATAATTTGGTCTTTTACACAAATAATCAATTTCTACACTTGTATTTATTCTGTTTTGTTTTGACAGGACTGCTGTTATTCTGGCTACAGAATGATACTTTATTCAAATTTTATCTTATGTTGAAATCTAAAGAAGAAGAAGGAGGAGGAGGATGAAAAAGGAGGATGGAGGAAGGAGATTCTGTGTGTGGGTAGGTCATTGTTACAGTCCTCTGCTGCTGCTCGTTGACTCTTCAAAGCACTAATGCCTGCACTAGTCTCTCCTGAAACTTTGATTTTAATGAAATGTCTCTGTTGAACAGAAGCCTTCTACCCCCACTTTCTCAGTCATTTACTCAAGTGTAGTATTCATACTTGTTGAAAACACTCTGAAAATTGCATTTTATAAAATTGTACTGTCAAATTTCTCCTCTGATATGTTACCATCCTCTGTTTTAGAAATATGTATAAGTTAGTAGGAAATAAGTTAAATGAGAAACATATACTCCATGCTTTGAAAAACCAATAACTTGGATATAAAACACACATGGATCTCACCAAGTCTCCCAACTTTAATGGAAACAGGCTGAATTATAGCAGAGAAGTGACATTTTATATGCACTGAAAAGGTTATAGACCAGTTTAAGGTGTGGGACTGTGGGTGCAGCGGTAATTTAAATCATTAAAGTCAAAGGCAGGAGCAGGACTGAGAAGGTGTTCAGCTGGGCCATGCTCCTGCAAGTTTGGCAACTTTAGTATATGGTAGCTTTTATTGAATATTTATACACAGAATAATCTAGTGTTCCTTGTCCCAGAACTATAGTAATTCAATAGATTAAGGCAAGAAACATTTTAGAATAATTGGAATTATCAGGAAAGCCAAGGAGAAGAAAAGTAAAGAAAATGGGATGGTACCTGATATTAGGTTTAGAGATAGCAATAGATTTAGGTTTCCCCAAGTTTGGTTAATAAAATGGCAATTAAATCCCACATCCTGCCCCTCACCCATTTTAGGTTTGTAGGGATTTTTATTTCTTCTTTTTCCATAAGTTCTTTGCTATAGAAAGACTTTCCAGAGGGCTGGAGAGATGACTCAGTGGCTGGAAGCACTGCCCTCTCTGCAGGAAGACCCAGATTCAATTCCCAGCACCCACATGGAAGCTCACCACTGTCTAGAATTCTAGTTCCAGAGTACCCAATGCTCTTATACAGGCATAAATATAGGCAAAACACCAATGCAAATTAAATTTACATAATTTTTTTTAAAAGACAGCCCCCCAAAAATCACACTTTCAAGGAAGTCTGGCTCTGAAATCAACAAAGTCTCTCACTTTCTTTCAGGCAGTTAATGTGGGTTGCAATATTCTCATCCATCATGCTTTTCCACACCGAGGACATGGAATTAGGGATTGTATCTGTGTTTGGATGATATTAATGAGAATATCTGTGTGTATGGACAGGTTGACTGTTAATAAAAAAAATTACATGGGGTTGGAATCAAGGCAAGAATTGCATCTTACTATTCAGGTAAATTAGTTTTAATAAATTTGACTTTCTGTAAGGACAGAAACATTTATGGGTATAAAGGCGATTTTATGGGAAAAAGGGACTGAGATGGAGGTGAACAGAGGGATGGAGTGGGGCGCTTCTTCCCAGAGTACGCCAGAGCCAAGAGAGACCAGGCAACTTTGGGGACCAGGATCTTTGAGAAGCTGGCCACATCTTAATGGGTTTTAGTTTTTTGATGTTATAAGCATTTATTTGGTTAAATTTTGATTTCCCACTACATTTTTGTTCTACTTATACAAGCAGAATAAAAAGAGAAACTGTTAGATACTTAATCGAGAGGTCAGCCACCATACAGATTTATGGCTGTGAAGTGAGAGCTTATAATATATGAGATTCTTCTGAATCAGTTGATAGATAAACTTCTTTGAGCAACTTTGGTTTTTATTAGCAATGAGACAAGAAGCAGTGTCTGTAAGGAAGCCACAAAGAGAAGAGCAGAGGAGCAGGAGAATCTAGCTAGGAAGCATGATAAAGCCTCTATTCTAAAGGTACCAATTTATAATAATACTTATTAGTATGTTCCCTGAGAGAGGTACCTGCCACTAAGAGGGAATTTAGTTGAGAGCTTTTAAAGCTCTTAAGACTATGGTGTAAGGACTGCCTATTCCTTCAAATCTTCCATCTGTTTGTGATGGTGTCACTTAAGTGAAAATACTCTGGCAAGGACAGTAGGAATAAGCCGTTCTGGATTTCTATTAACATAGCACTGTCACAAATGAAAGTGAATATGAGCATCAGAAGATGGGGAAAAGTACTACATACTGGACAGATGAAGGTAAAATTAGTTCAGAGAAGCCTTGTTAGCTCAGATAATGATATGGGGCTGTATCTATTGTGATGCTGAGCAGATGATAATTTAGAGGAGCATGACTGAAGACAGTCCTTGCAGATACCTAGAACCATTTCCTCTTTGGATCCTAACTCTTTTGGTCTTTTGGACCGACAATTTTATGGAACTTAGGGATATTGAAATGCAGAATACTTGAGTTTATTTTTTTCTCAATACAGTGTGAAAATTGTCTCATGGGTCTAGTTGTCATAAATTATCAGAGGACTCTCATGTTCATGTTCCTGCTAGAATAATATTTCTCTTCTTGAGTCTACTCACTTGACTTGCATTAACTCACTGGGATTCTGAATCAGGTTGTATAGTATCTTATTGTTAAGAAAAACATATTGCTTATGACAAATTTTGATAAGAATATCTCAATGCTTTTGATATGTTTGCTAGTAAATGAACAAAAGAAGCCTTTACAAATTAATCTTTTCAGACAGGATATTTTTAAAGCATTAATTTTTAATTCCCCAAGAGGAGTCCCTTAATTCATAAGTACATATTGAAAAGGTATTAAATTCACGAAATTGTTTGGTGGGATGAGTCATTCTAGCACTTCTATTGAGTTGAGTTGCTACAACTAGTCACTTCTGTTTCTGAGCATTTCAGAATGGATAGGATACAGATTTAGCATTTTCTGCGAAGCATTTGACATCTCAGGATCATGATATGAGTTGCAACCTTTGATGCATTATAATTCAGGCAGCCAAGGAGGGCATAATAGAAAACAAGAGAGGGTTTTTGTAACTGATCTAAAGATGGCAGTTCATCTGAGACAGGGTAGTCCTCTTCTTCCTCAAATTCAAGACGAACCTAATCACCAAATGTTAGACATTTATTAATTGCACAATTAATAATTATCCTTCTGTCATGTTTTTAAATGTTAAATATTTGGGAGAAAATTAGAAAAGATGATATTCAGTCCCAAATATGGATTTTCATGAGTCTAGAACAGGCAGCATAGATATGTTAGTTATCTGAAAACTAGACACACCCACCCACATACACACATATTTTTGACATGCAGCCCATCCCAGCTGGAGAAATATCCCTACAAAAATAGGTAGAAGTTGCTACTTGACGGGACATGGGTTTGAGTGAAGGACAGTAAAAGAGCTGATGTCAGTTCTCCTGTCAGTTTTCTGTGTCTTTGCTGCTGTCTCTGAGATACCATTTATGCACCTTGATTTTGTTAGTTTATCATTTGCCTTTTGTTGCTTTCAATCAAATGTACCCACCCTTTAATATCTGGAAATGAAGCCACAGAAATGATGAGGTCTGTACTTGTTGGTTAAGATACAGACAGACCAGGGATAAGATCTGCTGAAATCTCAAGAGACTTTCACTCTGCCAGAAAGGGCATTGCCCAAATTACTACAAGAAGTTCTGCCTCCTGAGAGCCCTGTGCTGTGAGGTGCTAAGTTAAAAGAAAGTTGAGCTGTAACAACCCCTTAGGCATGAGGTTATTGATGAACATAACTCAATTTCACTCTTCTAGGAGAGAGATACTTCAAATGCATTTCCCTCTGTCAGGGTGAAAGCTTTCCCAAATGAGAAAAGCAAAACAGTAAAAGGCAGGAACTTACCAGGTTGAGTAGTGACTTGACATCTCTCAGTAGTTTTGCAAGTTTAGTAAAATTTTCAGCTATCTCTCTGATTTTAGACATGAAAATACCAACACCAGTGATTGACTCCAGATCAGCAATATCTGATAGTACATGCCTCAGGATGTTGTTCCAGTCAACCAGCATACCTATGGTCACTTTCAGATAGGCATCAGGCTAGGCAAAAACAATTGAGAATCACATTAAAACAGGTAAAAGACTGAAGCTTGAATTGCATGTGACACCTAGGATAGTGTTTACAGCTAGTGTTATACATTTTTTTTTTTGAGGATCCTTTGCAGCAGTATTAGAAGAATGACTTATGAGTGTCTAGACCAGAATACATCAATAGATATTCTTTCTCTTTATGTTTTTAGATAGTCTCTTCCTTCACTTTTACTCATGTTTACAATTACTGGTATGCATAGCAGATGTACAGAATATGCATAGTAGATGTACAAAATGATTAAAGAGCATAAAATATATGTGTGTCATGTGTACACATTTGATTATTTTAAGTTTAATACATTAAAATTGTTTATGTCAAGGAATGGGATGGGAAGGTGTATAATAGTTACTATTAAGAGGTTGTATACATAATACCTTTGCTCTAGATGCCATATTTGCTTCATGCCAAATACATACAATATTTTCCAAAATGTAAAGATTAAGGAGACAGCAGCAACATCAGATGAGAATTGTGAGCTTCTCCCTTGGAATACTCAGTTTCCTTTTTTATTTCCCTTGTAATGACCTGTAGCTTGGCAGAGCCAATGCACTGCCTCAGTTTATTTGATGAATAAATTACACTAAGGGCTTACCTGGTTGTCTTGGCCTTCTGTTGTGATATTTGGAACTGGGAGGAAATAATTGTAGCATAGCCGAGGGATCTTGCTTTGGTTCCGTGGACCCAAAAAATACTCTTGGTCCTGGAAATGTTGAGATCATTCAGTGAATTGGAAAACTGAGTCAATGAATCTATGAATGGTACTTAATGCATTTGGTATATGTTTACTTCTGAAGAATGAGCAGTACATAAAATATTTAAATTTAGGAATTAGGGAGATGATGCTTCAGTATAGTTAGTGCATCAAATCTATAATGTCTCTTTGCCAGCTTCCATTTGAAACTAATGTCTCAAATTTACTCTTCTGTTTTCTCATGCTTTCTAAAAAAAGGTATTATTGGAAAGAAGAGGGAAAAAGCCAAACTACAAAACTCTTGACATTGTAACAATGCCCTTTTTTAGAATATCAATGGTACAGTGAATGTGTATCTGTGTTTTTAAACGTTTGGTTTCCTGTTAGGTAAGCTATCAATGAATGCATATACCTTGACTCTAGCAATTTCCTTAAAAATTCAACCTGCAATTTGGTGATTGTAATAGAAGCAGTCACTAGTAAAGTCAAGCATAACATTTTTAGAAAGATTACACAATAAAACCTAAAATACAAATAATATATTTAATGCTTCATATTATTAGTATTTATTGAATTTATATTTCATTAAGTATATTATTTAACATACCTTTAAAAATTGTGTAGTGAACAAAATTGTAAAAATTAATGAACTATCAGTGATCCTAACAAGTTAGAAGTTTGCCAGTCAGGATTGCAGAATGAGGGAATTCTAGTGATGAAATAGGAACTGGTTTATTACACAAATGAGAGGCCTGAGTCGCACACTTCTTATGGTTTGAAGTCCTTGTTCATTCTTGTTGGCTTACAGGGGACAAAGCCCCTCCATCCAGAAGGCAGAGCCCTTTTCTGCTGAAAATCAGTTTCCTTCAAAGTGATAAACTCACATCTTACAATGTCTCCCAAGTTTGAGAGTTTCTGAGAAGCTCTTATTATTACTATTATTATTATTATTATCATTATAGACTTTCTTCTCCATCATACATTATTTCTCTAATTTTAACTCTTCTCGATTCAAGCCATCCCCTACAAGCCATTCTGCTTTACTGGGCATCTGCTGTGCACTAAGTGAAAAATGCTGATGGGGACTGCCCCCTTGCATCTCAAAAGGAAGGCAGAGATTCTTTTCAATTAGACATAGGGCTTTGTGTCATCAATTATTTTTTTAATTAAACATAATAAAAAATATAAAAATAGTTTTAGAAAAAAAATAGTTCTCCTCCCCCACAAATTTGAAGATTTCACTAACTTGTTCCATTATTCTTGTTCTGTTTCAGTGGCAGATGGTTCCTCGTGCCTGGCAAGGTGTGTTATGTAATATTGTTGTCACAGTGCTTCTCCACTGAGCTGTAGTACCACCCAGATATTGTAAGAGCTCCTCATGGGAGAAGTCAGAAGTAAGTGAGGTACTTACGAACTCATCAAATATTTCCAAAGTGAGGCGGCTGGTGTTCTTAGATAGGCCACACGCCTGATTAAAGAAGTACTCGAGCGTCAGTTGGCATTGTCCATTTATTTCTTCACACAAAGGCACAGAGGCCACATCCTTCCACAGAAGTATGCTTGATAATAGCAGCAGCAAGAGTGCCCCTGCAATAAAGAAAGAGGTCCAAGTGAAGTTACAGGATGATGCTTGTGACTTCACTAGGCCCAAGAGCCCTCATTTGTACAGCTTCATGCAATTGAGCTGGCGTAGGAGAAGAACATCATCCACTCCTTCATGACATGATCAGACAGGTGCTAACACCTCAGCTTCAGTCACACCCACTTTTCAAACTTGTAACAGTGAACTGTGTTAATCTCATCAGGTGAGACCTCTAAAGCATTTGTTATTTGTCTTTTCAAGAGGAAATCAAGTATGCGCCACAGTAAAATGGTTTTCTCTCTCTCTCTTTTAAAGAAATTTAGCTTTTGAGACAGGGTCCTAAGTATAGCCTTGGCTGTCCTGAAACTCACATTATATACCGGGATGGCCGCACACTCACAGAGATGCCCCTGCCTCTGTCTTCCAAGTGCTGGAATTAAAGGCATGTGCCACCGCTACCTGAATAAAAAGACCTTTTAAACCTTAGTGATATCACCACAGAGGATTTTCAGGAATAAAAATATGAGGATCAGTTGGGGCATAGAATTTAAAATTTTTTCCATAAGGTATGAAGATTCAAGTTTCAATTCCCAGAATCTAAGCAATTGCCTAGTGGAAGATAAGGCCCTTGGTTAGTTTGGCCTTCTTAAAGGGCAAAGATAGGAAATCCTCACAGAAAGCTTGATAGAATACTAGCTTTATGGGTAAATTGTGATTATAGTTGAAATGCCTCAATGATTAAGATAAATCTGTTAAAGATGATTTCTGACATAAACCTCCAGCCTCCAAGGATCACACATATGCATGAAAATATGTACACATGCACACATAATACAAATGTGTACATATAAAAATGAAAATGTGCCCAAATCAACAAAACAAATAAAAATAATCCCAAAACAAAAACTCAAAATGATATAAAAAAACTCATGAATCTCAGAAACTAAGTTCCATAGAACTTTTGATAGAAGCAATTTGAAATGTCCAAATTAAAATGAGAGAATTATTAAGAGTAAGGTGTAAGAAATATCTAATCTCAAATACTCCAAAGAATTATACAAGAAAAATTATTCATTGTGAAAGTTAGCTAACAGTTTTAATATAAAATTAAACTCTTGTCAAAATTAACATCTTAATTTTTCAAAGAACATGATTTCTTCATGAATTTATTTACACTTGATAGACACATATATAATCTTTTATCGCTTATTGAAGAGACATTATCAGTCTAGATACGTTACTCTTTTGTTTTAAATTTCATAATAAAATTTTAAATTGCTACATATTTATTTTTTAATGTTTCTTTTACTTTTTGAAATTATAACATGTTTATATCATTTCCCTCCATGTTCCTTCCCTCAAACCCTCCCCATATTCCTCTTTGCTCTCTTTCAAGGTCCTGACTCTTTTTCTCAGTAATTATTGTTACAATTTTAATAACATAGCATCAATAATATAAAGACCAATACATGGCACTAGCATGCTTTTCTTATTACAAAGTAATTTGGCTTGAGCCAAGTTCTCAAGAGAGTATAAGACACACATCTGCTAGCATTGTCTACCTGAAGCTGAGAACTGAAAGTTTCATTAGGTTGATTCAAATTATTTGGTCCAGAGCTGTGAGGTAGAACCAGAAAAAGTTACCTACTTCATTCTAGAATTGTAATGAACTATACCTATTGACTCCTGTGTTCCCATTTCAGGTAATTTCTCGTTTTGAGATGGACTATTCCTCTAGCAGAGGCTGTCCTGAGCATTGAGATTGTTTCAAGATCTTCTAGCTTCTGCACAAGAGATACCAGTAATATGAATACTTTGTTCTTTCTGCTTCAATAGAAATAAATTACAAACCCTAGACATTGCTATAATTGTCTGGAACAAAGAAGGTTCTCTTTGTTATAGTTGATGGAAGAGTCTATTGTGCCTTGTGATTTTTATAGCAAATGTTATCGATTTTTTTCTAAGTACTATTTGAAACTAAGAAAGTATTTTATGCAAATGTAGCTTGATTTAAAATTATGAATTCATTTTGGCTCTGATGAGCATAAGTGCAGAAATACTTACACGAGTAGGGTTGAGTCAAAGACAGTTGCATCTTGGAGGAACCTCTGTAGTGTGGATACCAGCTGAGAAAAGCTACTCCTCCAGAATCCTGCCTTCACTTAGTGTTCCACCACCTATATAGTTCATCAGACCACTCCCAAACGTGTGAAGAGATGGGCCATTGGCAAAAATGATACATGAAATCTCTGGTGAGGGTCACATGACCATGACTCTTCAGGGAGTGTTGACACTCTACTCACCGTAATGGAAGTCCTAGCTATAACTATGTATTGTTTTCCTCATTTCTACACATGGCCTTCAGATCTTAGATCATCACTCTCAGTTGTCACTCCAGAGGAATGTAGCAATTTCCTAACACTTCCTTCCTTTAGGCTCTTACACTCTTCTGTTAACTCTTCAGCAAAATTCCCTGATCAGTAAAATGTGTAACAAACTTTCTTTTGATTTCTTTATGAGTATTTGGCCATCATGCTACAGGAACATAATAAAATAATACCATCATTTTAATTGATAAGATTAGCATTCAGAACTATTAGCATCTCATCATTTTTATGGCCTTTTCACCATATATCATATCTACTTTGAAATTCTTTTTAAAAAAGATTTATTTATTTATTATGTATACAGTGTTCTGTCTGTAGGCCAGAAGAGTGTGCCAAAACTCATTATAGATGGTTGTGAGCCATCATGTGGTTGCTGGGAAATGAACTCAGGACCTCTGGAAGAATAGACAATACTCTTAATGGCTGAATTATATCTCCAGCCCCTACTTTAAAATTGTTATAGTTTCTCTAAGTATGTAAGATATCTTAGTTATATATAATGCTAATTTTCAGAGGACCAGATACTATCACATTGAAATTTCAGAGCAGTGGTTCCCAGTCTTCCCAATGCTGTGACCCTTTAACACAGCTCCTCATCTTGTGGTGACCCCCCAACCACAAAATTACTTTCATTGCTACTTTATAACTATAATTTTGCTACTGTTTTGAATAATAAATATTTTTGGATATATGGGCTTTTCAAGGGGGTCATGGCCACAGGTAGAGAACAACTGTTTTAAGATCTTCCACTCAGAAAGACAGTTACTTAGAGAACCAAAGAGGGACCAGTATTTACCACTACCCTCAGTATTGTAGATGAAGATCCTGTTGAGAGGGAACCATTCCAGTAAGTTCTGTAACAAATTCACCTCCATAGCAGAAGGTTCTTATTAGGTATCCATGCGCCCAATTTTTAAGTGCATATTTGTTGGACCCCTAGAGATGTGGAAAACAATTGCACCTTGTTGAATGATGACCTCTAGTATTCTCCATTTCATGATTACCTAAAAAATCACTGGAGGCAATGGGCATGAATGGCTAGATGTAGGACAAAAGAAAAAAAAAGCAACCTGTAAAACTGAAAAAAGTTTGATCTTGTCCTGAAGGTTGGCAAATACCCACCCACCCCACACAAAGAAGATTGACATTGGTGCATAAATGTGAGAAAAGAACACAGTAGCTGTTCTGCAGTTAAGGAGTTAGTCACAATTCTTTAGAGCGTACACTGTAAGCAATTTTCCCCTTAAGTAAGACTATTGAAGGTGAACATTACATGTGATACACATGTTCAAAAGTTTTGCTTTAGGATTTGAACAGTCAAGAGATCTTGTGCTGTGGGTGGAAATGGGAACTTGAAACGTAGACATTGCTCACCTAGCCCTAGGGACTTCTAGCAGGTGGTCACTAATGAATGCCTTTGGCCATAGGACTGGATGACAGACTTTCAGAAGGGGAAGGACATCTTGAAGTATAATGAAGACAGCAGTTTAAAATGTGGATCTGATCAAATATCATTGGAGCTGCAAGAAATTAAACAGTTTTAGTCACACACAATGTGTATAAGGAAAGTCAAAATTAATAGGCTAAAATACAGCAAGAAAATCTCTGAGACTGGGTAAATCAAACAACTAAGACATATGTAACAAAGAAAATCTGAAAAAAAATGTAAGAAATACAAAAGCTAATAAAATGAATAAAATTTCAAAATATTTAGAAAAAAGCTAATGCTTTCCTGAGACGGTAATTTGTAGCTATTGATGGCATTGGGTGATTATCTAAAAATCAACATTCCAAACTGTAATCTAATAAAACAAATTGAAATTATAAACCAAAGGGAAAAAAGAAGGTAATTAAAACACAGCATTAGAAATCAATAAAACTGAATATAAGAATCTGAAAATAATGAAATCGCAGGTTGGTTCTTAGAAGAGAAGAAAATCAGCAAAGCTGATAACCCTCTAAGAAGACTGACAAAATAAATAAAGCAAATCATTAAAAATAATTTTATGGTTTGAATTTCTTTGTTTATTTAAAAGTTTTTTTTTTAGAGAGTCAACAAGTCTGGCATATCAGGTTGAGGCGGAACAACACTCGCTCCCCCAGATCAAGGCTGGGCAAGGTATCCTTCCATAGGGACTGGGCTCCAAACTGCCAGTTCATGCACTAGGGCTGTATCCTGGTCCCACTCCAGAGGCCCTTCAAGCTCTCATGACTTCAATTTAAGTGCTTCATACAAGAGCTAGAAAAAACAAAATTTTCATGAAACAAAAAGGAAATTTTGAAACATCAATGAAAACATAGTCTACATTATGGTTAAAACTTCCATTCCAAGAATCTTCCTAAAATGTTCAAATGTTTCAAGTTAGGCATGTGAATAATAATTTTATCTTTTTATTAATAAAAATAGTAACAAGAAGAATGGCTTACAAGGATATTAGCCAGCTAAAATTTTGAATTCTAGGGAGAGATTGAAACTGACCCATTCATGAAGTTCTTCTTGTAGGGTAAGACAGGAGTGTGTGCCACAGAAATGTTGAGTCAGCTGTGTGGACTACATAGTGAAGATTCCTAGCAGAAGTGTCATTAACTGAACAGATATCCCTTCTAGAGTTCTAAAGAAGTCTCAGTACCTAGATATGGGGAATTAATGATGCTGTGTTGTACTCCCTAGTTTTGGGTTAACAATACAAGCTAGAGTGATCTGAGAGGAGTGAATCTCAATTCAGAAAATGTTTTTTATAAGTTCAGGCTCCATAAGTTCAAGCCTATAGGGTATTTTCTTAATGAGTGTTTGATGTGGAAGGGCCAGTTCATTGTGGGTGGTGCCATCCCTGGAACAGTTGGTCCTGGGTTTTATAAGAAAATAGGCCAGTGTTTCTCAACCTGTGGGTCATGACCTCTTGACTTGAATGACTCTTTCACAGGAGTTGCCTACGATCATTGGAAAACACAGATATTTATCTTGTGATTCATAACAGCAAAATTACAGTTATGAAGTAGCAAAAAGAATAATTTTATGGTTAGAGTCACCACAACATGAGAAATTGTATTAAAAGTTGCAGAATCATAAAGGCTGAGAGGCACTGAAGTAGGCTGAATAAGTCAGTAAGCAACAATGTTCCATGGCTTTTAGTTCCTGCCTCCAGGTTCCTTCCCTGCTTGAGTTCCTGCACTGACTTTCTTCAGTGATGGATTATGAAACAGAAGTGTAAGCCAAATAAAACATTTTTTCTCACCAGCTTGTTGTTGGTCATGACATTTCATCATAGCAATATTAACTCTAATTAGGACAAGTATAAATAGTCCCTATAAGTACCTCCCAGAAGAGATGATTTTATTTCTATTAATTCAAGATTGGATGTGTTTCTCCATTGTGTTTTCTTATGAAATGGTCCTTTATCATGGAGCCAGGCTTCTAGGGTCCTTCTCAAAGTCCTTGGCAGCTAGATCAAATAGAGTGAGCTGGAAATGTCATACAATTTTTATCTTCACATGCTGGAAACTTTCATCTAGATAAATTTCTTTTGTCACTGAAGTAATCAGATATCAAGATTTGTAATTCACTCTCCAAGCGTTCCAAATTTTTGTACCCCATAGGGTTAATTGGATATATAATTACAGCAGAAAGAGATAGTTTATTTAAATTATGAAATATGTACACCCTGCACAAAACTCAAATTCAAATGGATTAAAGACCTCAACATTAACCCAGCCACTTTAACCTTAATAGAAATGAAAGTGGGAAATACACTTCTATGAATTGGCACAGATGACTATTTCTTAAATATAACACCAGTGGCACAGACACTAAGACCAACAATCAATAAGTGGGATTTCCTGAAGCTAAGAAGATTCTGTAAAGCCAAGGACACTGTCAATAGGACAAAAACGACAGCCTACAGAATGGGAAAAGACTTTCACCAACCCTACAAGTAATAGAGGACTGATCTACAAGATATATAAAGAACTCAAGAATCTAGAGCCCAAAACCTTGAATAACCCAATCAAAAAATGGGGTTAAGATCTAAAAAGGGAATTCTCAGTAGAAGAATTACGAATGACTGAAAGGCACATGAAAATGTGCTCATCATCTTTAGCCATCAGAGAAATGCAAATTAAAACAACTTTGACATACCACCTGACACCTGTCAGATTGGCTAAGTAAAAGACACAGAGGACAGCCTATGCTGGAGAGGATGCAGAGCAAGGGGAACATTCCTCCATTGTTGGTGGGAGTGTAAGCTTGTTCAGCCACTTTGGAATGCAGTATGGCGGTTTCTCAGAAAATTGAGAATCAATCTCCCCAAGGACCCAGCAATACCACTTCTGGGTTTATACCCTAAAGATGCACAGTCACACTCCAAAGGCATTAGCTCAACTATGTTCATAAGCAGCGTTATTTGTAATAGCAAGAACCTGGAAACAACCTAGATGTTCCTCAACTGAAGAATGGATTAACAAACTGTGGTACATCTACACAATGGAGTACTACTCAGCAGTAAGAAAAAAATGATATCCTAAAATTTGCAGGCAAATGGATGGAGTTGAAGAATATCCTCCTGAAGGAGGTATCACAAACTCAGAAAGCAGGGGATGTACTCACTCATTAGTGGACTCTAAATAAACAAACAAACAAACAAGAAAAAAGCAAAGCATGCCCAAGCTGCAAACCACAACCACTGAAGAGCTTGGGATCAGAAACAACCTGGACTGACACCTTGGATCCCACTCCCCCTAGAGGAACACCTGACTCACTCTTGAGGGTGTGGGGAGAAAACTGGATCTGCTAGGAGTGGAGACTGAACTAAGCAATATTGGGGCAGTGGGACCATGGAACTGCCTGCTGCCTGCCCAGGGATGGGATGGGGATTTGTGGAGAAGAAAAAATGACCTGATGTGGTGGCAGGGGGTAGGGACCTTGAATAAGGATATACAAGGATAGAAAGTGTGACTTCTTTGTTAATAATAATAATAATAATAATAAAAGAAATATGTACACAATAAAATTTTTTTAGTAATAAAAAGAAGAGAAATTATAAAATTTATAAAATTTCAGGAAAGGCGAGGTGACCAGAACTCAAAAACACAAATAGTCCTAATTTCTTTTCTATGTAAAGATTATACTTACATTGTATGCAAATAAGTGGGAAGAGGAGTGTGTGTGTAGACTGTAAAATTATAAAGGAGACTATGATTCTGGACAAAGAAAAATTAAGAAAGGGAAGCAGTCTATAGGGCATATGTGACTTCTATAGGGCACATGGACATCAAGGTGGAAAGGAGACTCTGGGGGCAGTGGAACATGTGGAACAAAGTCATTTCATAGGTATTTGAAGGGGGGATTAACACTAAAAAAACCAAATTTCTTTAAATATACACGCCTTAATAAAGCCTAATATTATGTATGCTAATTAAATTTTAAAAACACAATAAATTATGAAAAATAGAGTGATAGTGTATTTCCAAGAGGGAGGACATAGATTTGGATGAAGGAAATGATCAGGAGCTCAACCGGAGCTCATACTCTAAAAGCTGTGTTTTAACACTCCACAGGGTTGAGAAAATCTTTTTCTTTCTTTTTTTTTTTTTTCCTTTATTTTGTATTTATTAAAAAAAAAACACAGTAAAAAGAATTTAAAATGTGGAAGAGTTAACAAT